>PVIH01002247.1:103921-126264 GCA_004025045.1 Sigmodon hispidus
TTTTTTTTTTTTTTTTTTTTTTTTTTTTTTTTTTTTTTTTTTTTTTTTTTTTTTTTTTTTTTTTTTTTTTTTTTTTTTTTTTTTTTTTTTTTTTTTTTTTTTTTTTTTTTTTTACAGTAGAGTAATACTCCATTGTGTAAATGTACTACATTTTCTTTATCCGTTCTTTGGTTGAGGATCTTCTAGGTTGTTTTCAAGTTCTGCCTATTTTGTATAATGGTGCTATGAACATAGCTAAGTAAGTGTCCTTGCGGTATGATTGAGCATCTTTTGGGTGGGATCAGGATCTGTCCTTGGTATATGAGCTGGCTTTTTGGAGCCTATTTCCTATGGTGGGACTCCTTGCTTAGCCTTGCTGCAGAGGGCAGGGGCTTGGTTCTGCCTCAACTGAATGCACCAGGCTTTGCTGACTTACATTTCAGAGGAGGGAATGGGTTGGTATGTAAAATGAATAAAAAATATCTTTAAAAAAAATGACGTGTGGAAGATGCTGCAGAATCAAATGCTCAGATAAGTTTTAATTCTTTGTGTAAAAATAAGTCACATTCATCTTACTGGTATGTAGCATTTGTTTTCATCTTAATTAATAATAAAATTGTGTATTTACAGAAATAATATAGAAGTGAAACTGTTGTGTGACCCAGTCATGGCATTTCTGAATATATGCCCTAGAAAATTAAATCAGCATGTGTTGTAGGGAAAAAAGGAAAGTCTGGGACTGGGTGATTGGCTACCTTAATCTAGCCATATGATGTTTTTATTTGGGAGTTTATTACAATAAGGTGATTTTTTTTAAGATAAAAATAAAACATTTACGAGGCACCTCTTGATTTTGGAGAAGCTAACGTAGGGTCTAAAGTAAGGCGGGTGGTCAGGTGCTCAGCTTACTTCCCCTAAGAACACTTTATTAATTTCCCTTTTCTCTTCCCGTCTTGTTGGTTGTTGTTTTTCTAATGTCTTTGGAAAGTAAAGGGCGTTCAGAGATCCCACTGTCCATCCTCTATGTGATTGAGTTAGGGGTCTGTCTGCTGTGTAGGATAGTGTTCTATTCTGAGCCCCATTCTGCTTTTTTCTCTGGCTCGTCCCAGATCTTCAAGCTTTGATGGTTTTTCTTTTTTTTCTTTTCTTTCTTTCTTTTTTTTTTTTTTTTAATTGAAGGTTTAATAGAGATTGAGGAAGATGGGAAGACATTTATTTTAGAACCTTATATCTGAAATAAATTTAGCTGTCACTTTCTCTCCTTTCTTATAGGCCTGAGTCAGAGCTCAATCTGTGCTCATAGGAAAGTCTTAAACAGAAAATTGTTACTAAGCTGTCTTTTGCACTCAATTGGATGTTAACTTGTTATGTAAACTAGGATGACCTGAACTCACTGAGATCTGCCTGCCTCTGCAGTATTCTTAATCCCCACGAGTACTGAGATTAAGGGTATATATATACCACCATGCTTGCCTCCCACCATAGGCTCATAAATCACTGTCACATTCTTTACACTGTTTTGCATCTTTATGTTTTTGAATATTAGTGTCTTTTAATTATGAACTTGTTGATAAAGGTCTTCGAGCACTAGATTATAATTCCTAAAAGCTATTCTAGATTTCCCTGGGGTATTTTCTCAATGCCATTTATACCTTTTGAATTACTTAGCTGTGCCCGTTGAGCTGAGAACAGGTTGTATATACTTTTCCCTGTTCTGAAAATGTTTAGCTTTCCCAGATATTGAACTTCCAGGCTTTTGTTTTACTTAAAAGGAATGACAGCAGGCTAGGGGGAGAAATGCTTCAGAGTGAAATCAGAGGTGAGGAATCGAGAAACACTTAGGCTTCAGCTGTGAGCTTATACTTAGGCTTGTACTTAGTGACAGATTGTTTTAATTTTGCAAACTGTTTTTTTTTTTTTTAACCTTGACCTGAATTAGTAGAGCAATGAATTTCATAAGGAAACAGTTTTGCAATCTGAATTTCTTTTGGAAGGCTATTGGATGTTTGCAATTGGTCCTTTCTGTTGTAGGGAGTGTCTCAATATTTCTGGTATGCCAGAAACACAGCTGTGTTGTCTTTTCCTCTTGTTTAGGAAATTCTAATGGCCAGCTATCATCCACAAATACACACCTGGCCTTTGGCTCCTTAGAGTGTAATCCTCAGGTTACTGGATTGCCATAGTGAATACCTTCTCTGTCTACTGTTAATCATTTTAGCCAAGGATTTTCGACTTTGAAAGATGTTTTTCTAACAGTTTCCTGAATCCCACACAAGTTTAATTGCTGACTAAATTATACTTATTTAATGTTTAAATCCATAAGGCCACATTTTTGCTACTTTTGTATTAAGATACATGGGGCTTATCTTATTCTTGACTGCTTCTAGTCACTTATTTTTTTTCCTAGAAATTATGTTTTTGTGCCAGTACCATGTTCAGTAATTCAGTTTATAATTTTTTTCACTTGCATGATTTTTTCTTTTTTAACATTTAATTATAATTGAAAAACCATCTTGATAAGGTAAATCATCCTCAGCATTTGTCAGTCATAATATCATCCTATCTCTCATCCAGTTACTCACATAAAAATTACTACTTGTGTCATTGTATTTCTTTTAGGACATGAAAACTGTAATGTAAGAGAAAAATAGTATATGTTGAGTATTATGTTCAAATGACACTAGCATGACAGACACCCTCATAGCACATGTCTGTTAGTTAGATTCCTTTCCTCTCTAGTGGATTAGCACTCTGATGCTGTCTGTCTTTTACAGCACTAGAACTGACATCCGCTGTGTTTTTGCCATTGGAACTACTCTCCAGAAATGGCTTCAGGTCCTAGTTAGGGTCCATCTGGCTGAAGGGTATTTGTGGATCAGCATCTTGGCTTTCATAGTTTTGAGTTGAGGTAGCTTTAGGATTGCCTCTAATCTTCCTGGAAGATCCCACAGGCACCATCAGCCTTGCAGCGTTACACATTCAGGGGACTTCCTTTCCTGGAAACCCTATGCCCTGCTCTTGTTAGGTTCTAGAATGAGGTTTTTATTGATCTCCCTCTTGTGATTTTGTTGTTTTCCTTTATATTTTATTTAAAGGAAATTTTGTCAAGGAATACCTTAATCTTGCCTAGGTAACCACCACTAATATTTTAATGTTGCCATCTTAGCTAGATTCCCATGTTGGTAAAGATGTGCTTGATGGATGATGCCTGAGGAAGGAGGATTGGAACAGCCTTTCTGGGAGAACCAGGATCTTCTGTAGAAATTAGGTCTTGTAAACTTTAATCTGTTGCAGTAGCAGCAGATGTTTGTCTCTCCTGGTAACCCGACATTAGGAATGAATTCAAGCTTCATGTGAAAAGTCCTGATTTGAAATCTGTTCACCAGAGCCCTTATAGTAGCTTGTGCTCTGTAGTTGCTCTAATATTTAGCTTGCTCATCTGGCTTGCTTACGTCTTGCTACTCTTTGCACTGTGCTGGTTTTTATTCTGAAAGTATATCAGGTTATTCTAAAACAGCATTAATTCCTTTGGTACTGGAAATTTCTCTTCCTAAATTAAGGAAAAGCATTTAAACATAGATGTGTATTAGTACCAGCTGTATAGAACTGCTGAGCTGCTAGGTGGAAATAGTCCATAGACTCAGTGAGTCTATGGGAGTAATGCAGCTGTGAGGTTTTGATGATGTTATCAGAGGGACTAAACTGAAATTAGCTTTAAACTTTTAAGATTTGCTTAAAAAGCTTTCCTTTGCCATCTCATTTCAACTGATAATTTTCAACATAGTGGTCATCACACCATTTTTTTTTTTTTTTTTTTTGTAACTAAACTTAAATTTCACTTGATTTTAAAAATAAAATTAGTAAGTTTTGGGGAGTAATTTTGTATGTTAGACACCTTTTCAAAACTATCTCTATAATGAAAGCAAACTGTATATTAGTGCTCATTGATGCCTCCTGAATGCAAACAAAACTTAATGTCCTTACAAAAATATGCTTAAGTATAAAAGTCATCCTTTTATAAGTGGGAAAGCTTTTCATCTTCTCTGAAGTGAAACAATTAGCAAATTTTAAATTCAAGTTTTTGGCTAATGATAATAGCTACTTAAAATAAGTCAGTTAAAAGTCATTATATTGATGTATTAAGTTTTTATCACAAGAGGTTCTGAACTTTTTCATGTAGCTTTTGAACAGGAGAAGCCCTTCCTGTTCCATGGATGGCTTGTGTTTAGAAGTATTTTTAGCAACAGTCCTAACTCAGTAGCTATGTAAGCACTGAGCGAAGATGGAGTCACAGGGCAGGCTGGGCTAGCTTCCCACAGGGAGGGCTGGGAGTGGAGCAGGAAGGAAGGCCTGTTTCAGCGGCGCCTTGTGTGCAACTATGTCTGAGTAGGCAGCTGGCAACACAATGTCTCCCTTGTACCAAGTAGCTTTCTCAGAGAGTGCTCAGAGATGTGAGAAGAAGGATTGGGTGAGTGAAGAAACTTGGGTGCTTTTAGGGATTCTTGTCGAGTTTGTGTGGTGTTGGAATTTCAGGAGTGCACTGTTTGTTGCTACTGGCTTTGTTTTCAGTAGCATTTCAGTCTTTCTGAACGAGCGCTGTTACAGGAGGATCGGGGAGCTTACTGTTCAAGAGTGTGGGATTTATTTAAAAACTTGATCATCTATGATGAAAGGTTCACTTGTGCTTCTTAAGGGTGAGAATGTTAATTGAGGCAGTCATTTCTAAGAATGGATCCTTTGCTGTTCTAAAGATCCACATTTTTCCTGTCCTGATTGCTTGTATTTGAATGTGTAATGTTGATTTCAGGAAAGTTTTTTTCTTATTTTAAACCAGTCCAACAGTTAATTGTTCACTTAAATGGCTTTTTTAAAGAAATGCTATTGATTTATTTCAGTTTGAGTATATAAAGTTCAGTTTTCACTCGAAGAATTAGCTTCCTTTGGAAAACTGTATGTTTTAATTAGCATGGTGGTTTTAGAATTAAAAAAATATTTTCAGCAGCATTTAATTATCAGACCATAAGTAGTTAACTTTTTATAGAGTGTACATACTTATAGTCTGTTGCTTTTTAATCTGCCTAGTGGAATGTGACAATATGAACCGCTTTGACCGATCAGACAGAAATGTACGCCAGTCCCAGGATGGATTTTGGAAAAGAGCACCCCAGAGGTGGAGCGGCCAGGAGCATTACCACCTTAGCCACCCTGAGCACTATCATCACCATGGGAAAAGTGACTTGAGCAGGTGAGTACTCCAACTGCAGCCTCACTTCTGTCCTCTGCTTAACCTGACTGACAAGTCTATCTCCAAGCAGAGCCAGTTCAGGCCGTGCATACTATTTAACTGTTAAAATTGTTAGTGCAGATTTACAAATTGCATTTGTATCTATTATAAGGACTTTTAAGTTGTGATAAGACTTTGTTGGGGAGAGGGTTCTCATTTGGGAATTATTGAATATTGACTTTGTTTATAATTTTAAAAAATAATATTGTACAAAGTAACTACTAAGTTACTGGTTTTGTTTTGCTTATAAGTTAAAAATGTAAAATTCCACAAACACTGTTAAGGGATGTGATATGACATTAGAAGTGCCTTCTATTTTAAAGTATGATTTTGTATGAAATTGGATCAGACCATGTTGGATCATGGGCCATTCACACCAGGGGTCAGAGTTTCACCAGGTATAGATTAGCTTATTTAATCCTCCACACACTTCAGTCTACCCTGGGAGCAGGCTTAACAATACTTTTGTGAGTATTCATTTGTAGGTTAGGATAGGGGTGCTTGTACCATACCTGGTTTGTGTTAAACAGCGACTTTTTTTAATATAATATTTATTTTATTTTATTTTATTTTTTTTCAAACTTTATTTATTTATTTGCCTTGGTATTTGCCTGGAACTGGAACTACAGACAGTTGTTAGCTGCCATGTGGGTGCTGGGAATCGAACCCGGGTCCTCTGGAAGAGCAGATGGTGCTCTTAACCGCTGAGCCATCTCTCCAGCCCCAATATAATATTTTTTAATATCTCATTCCACAAGGGATTTATGTTTATCCTGGAGCATATTGTAGTGCAGATAATAAAACTGAGATGAAGAAATAATATTGGAAGGAAAGCATATGATCTTCTGTACCTCCTAAAATAAGAAACAAAGTTGTTGGTAAGGATTCTTGTAGCAAAAGTAAAGAGCAAAGCTTGGCCTGTTGTTTCTAGATACACAGTGTGCATACAATAGAAAATGTGTTTCTCTAGGATTTGATCACTGTGCAAAGGAAACACAGAAGGAGTTGTCGAGTGTGAGTTCTAAGAGAGTACGCTGGACAGACTGGGCATGTCCTGAGTGATACAGTCACTTCCTCAGCTCTTCTTCATTATCTTTTTCTGTGTAACTGAACAAATTCCAGTCTAATAAAATATTCTTTAGTGGATTAAGAAAAAGTGGAGTCTACTTAAAACCTTCTGTTGGAGTAAATAAATAGAAGTATAATTGAGCAGCCTGGAAGAATTCATGCAGTATTTCTTTAGGCTTCAGAGAGTTGATCCTGTTAGGCAAGAGCTTGATGTGAGGATTCTCTTGTCATTACTAATGGTGACGGTGCTTCTCTCATCTTGATATGTCTTTAGAACAAGTTAAATTGAGGAAGGTGTATGAAGCCTAAGCAGGTAATGAGCATTTCAGGATTAGTCATTTGTGCTTCACTATCACTGCAGTATCTAACAGAGACAGCTATCAGAGGAAAGAGATTGGTTTTGACCCAGTTTCAAAGAGTTTGAGTTCATCATGGCAGGGGAGATGTGGCGAAGCGGCTCGTGCTCTTAGGAGCATGTGATAGAGGTTCCTTACCTCACTGCAGACTAGCAGTCAGAGGGTGAGCGCTGGAACTAGCAGGTATAACCTTCAAAAGCTCAAGTGGTTTATTCTTACTAGACACCCTCCTATACATTCTCCAGTCTTCCAGAATATCATTGCCATCTGGGAACAAATGCACAGCATGAGCCTGTGAGAGACATGGCACATTCAAACCATAGAAATGCTTATTTTTAACATTTGTTTGTTCACTTAATGAATACTCACTGGTAGCCTATATTTTGTACATTGTCCTAAAGCCTTCAGCTTCAGTATCAGTTTGGAGATACAGTATGAGAGGTGAAAGTTGTGGATCGGTAATGACTTCTTGGACTGTAGCATTAAGGATGATAGGAAGAATTCTGCATTGGTATAGCTTAATAGTAGATACTTTACAGTGAAGTTAGGAGAAGACTTTTGTGCATGTGTCATTTTATACACATATAAATAATATACAGAGTCTGTAGAAACAAGTGTGTGGATACTTAGAATGCAGTGTTAGTGATAACACATTGTCTGCCTCATAATGGGATGGAAAAGAGATACCATGAGCATGCAGCAGCTCTTTCTGTCTGTTCTGTGAAGGATAGCACAGGGTAAGTGGTTACTTTTGAGTCAGTCTGCAGGTCTAACTGGACCCAGCCTGGCACAAGGGCGATTGCAGAGTTTGTTGTGGTAGAGTCTGGCATTTTCAGACACCCACTCTTCAAGTTTACCCTAGCTGGCTATCTTGTTGATTTGGGAGAATGAGTGACATATTCTATAACTCTAGACTAGCAACAGACTATTATATCTGCATTTTAAGATAAATGGAGGCAGATTTCGGCATAAAGGAGACATTACTCAGTGATGTGGAATTACCATTGGATAGTAAAGGAACTGTTTTGGCCTATGGTGGTAGGTGGGAATTCAGGCATAGCTAAAGGAGAAGGAGGGTGAAGTCAGATAGACATGCTTTGAGCTGCCACCCAGGAGAGCAAGATGTAACGGAACACAGGTAAAACCACTAGCCACATGGCAAACCATAGATTAGTAGAAATGGGTTGAGTTAAGATACAGGAGTTAGTTAGCAATAAGCCTGAGCTATAGCTCATACAGTTTGTAATTAATAGAAGCCTTGTGGGGCCAAGTAGCTGGGGGACTACAGGTCCAGACCTCAGGCTGGATGGTCAGAAACTTTTGGCTACAACTCAGCCTATCAGAAATAGAATGAGTCTCTGTCCTTAGAAATGATCCAACTGAGGCTGAGTGTAGTCATGTATTGGAAAAGTTGGAAACTACACTCCATCTCCTCCCCCAAACTCTACAACCCTGAACTCTAATTCTCTACATATGAGCAGATCAGACCAATATAAGAATGAACAGACTAAATTGTTTAAATGGTGGCTGTATTATGCTTGTGTGTTTTTTATAAATTGCGATTTTTCAGAAGTTAGTGAAAGATAATTTACAACATTTGCCCAAAACATGATCATAAATCCCCCTTAGAGTTTATAGACTTTAAGTCACTTGTAATTGTGAATTGTCAGTTCTTAGTGGTTGATAGTGAGGGGAGAGAGATACACACAGAGGTTTTGTAGGTTGCTAATCTAACTTACTTGACATAGAGTTTTCTAAGGAGTGGTTGAGTAAGGCTTATAGGTTGACTGGTTCATTTTACCTTCAAGCCTCTGTGTTTGTCCTGGGTTTTCCAAGTTTGCCAAAGCTGTTTATAAGAATGTGTGTCACTAAAAGAAACCTTCCACAAGCCTTGGGACTGTCACTTTCTGTCTTCACTTTAGTGTTAAGAGTTGAGAGTACAAACCTCAAGATGTTGTTAATATCAAGTGGACAAAAGTCTCTTTTTATTCTTTAATGTTAGCACTGGTTTCCTTTCTTTGGTTGCTTAATTACCATCATAGTTCATTATAGCATTATGTCTTAGCCATAACTTAGGTCTCTTAGAGCATTACTGGTTCTAAACTACTGATCTGTATATTACCTGGCATTCTCATCATAATACCTCTTTGTTCTTTTTACCCCAGCTTAATATTTGACTCTTATTTTCTCCTAAGAGCTCTCCTTGCCTAAAATTTTTATCCCATATGGATTTCTCTCTACCCTAACAAACTTAGAGCCTTGCCCCGCTTGAGGTTATTCTCCTAATTATAACAAATTTAACACTTAACTAATGTATTTCTTTCACAGCAGCATTTCTCCAGGCAAAATTTTTATTTTCTGGGAGTCCTAGTATTTGCTCTTTGGAGGTGGGGGTGTCTTTGTCCTCACTTGTCATTGAATGAAGCGTTTTTCAGCTGCTATTTTGAGACTTAGGCCATTTAGCTGAATCAGTTTCTTTTCATTGGTCCTTCTGTGTATACTTTATAAAATAAACTGTGGCCCCTTGAGTTACTGTCCTCCTTTATTGTAAGCTTTGATATAGCCAGGAATAGCTCCATTATTGTGCAAATGATTATTTTAACTTTCTTCTTAGCTCTTAGGGTTTTCTATTTATATTTTATGTCATCTGAGAAAAGATAGTTTTACTTTTTATTTTCAATCTGTATAGTTTTCTTTCTTGCACAGTTGCTATGGCTACATTTTCTGGCATGATGCTGAATAGAAGTAGTGAAAGCCAACAGCTGTCTTCTTTCTGACATTAAGGGGAAAACATTCGTCTTTTAATGTCAAGAATTGCATTGTTTATTCTGTTTTTTCTCCAAACATATTCTGTTTATTAATCTGAAGACCTTCTTCTCTATTCATGCCTTGTTGAACATTTGTATCTTGGTGGCATGCTGTATTTTATTTAATGCTTTTCCAGTGTCCATTGAGATGTCTTTCCCCTTCTTTCATCCTGTTAATACAGTATGTCACATGACTTAGATGTTGAGCCAGCCATTTATCTCTCAAACAGTTCTCTATGAACTGTGATTTTTTTTTTTTTTTTTAATGTATCTACTCTTAAATGCTAGTTTAGTTTTGCTGAGATGGATTTGGTTTTGGTTATGGGCCATTTAGAATGAATTGGGAAGTGTTCATTCCACTAGTATTTTGGGAAGAGTTTGTTAGGAATGTTACTGATTTTTGATTAGTTCTGAGCTCTGCTTTGTAGAAATAACTTTATTACAAATTTAATATCTCTGGATGTTCTATAGATGCCTGTTAGTGTATATTTTTGTCTAAGTTCTTTGGTTCCTTATTGACCTGATGGCTTGATGTTTGTTACTGAAGGCAAACTCATGGAGGTGCTGAATGCTCCTTTGTCTTTGTCAGTCACTGTGTCTTGTAGGAAAGGAAGGTTGACTAACAACTAATTCTCATAGTTTTTATTTACTTTGAGTGTCTTCTCTTTTAAATTTTTTTTTTATTGTAAAGGATTGCTTTGCTAGCTATAGAATGCTTTGTTGATAGTCTTTTTTTTCTTTTTTGTAAATGTTTGACCCTTATAAAAATTTGCCCCTTGTTTCCTGACAGAGATCAACTCTTATTTAACACTTCTTCCATATCACAAGTCACTTTCCAAGCCATATAAAGGACACTCACTTTGATTTTGGCTTCTCACAGACAGATTAGGGTGTGTTTAGTTCTGTTTCTCCTTTAGCTTATTATCTTCTTGAGCTTCTTGGGTGTGTTGATTTATATTTCATTAAATTTTGGAAATTTCTGATTATCACTACAGTTTATTTCCACCATCCATTTTTCCTTTATCTTGCCATTATCTGTCCCATTAAGAATTAAATGAGTATTATTCTTTGCTTGTTACAAGAAGTTTGAAAGAGAAACACACAAAATAGGCAAGATGCTCAGACCAGATCTCCCCTCTGCAGGATTAGTTGTTGCTCTGGCTTGTCACTTTGCATTCCTGCCTGCAGTGAATGGGAACTGCTGGTGGCCTGCCCACACCCTCACCAGTATTACTAGGTGTTGTGCTTCTGATATTAACCATTCGGTATGTAGTGGTGCCTTGTTTAAATTCATAATCCTCTAATGATATATATTGCTGAATATTTTTTCAGATACTTGTTTTCCACCCATATCTCCTCTTTGCTGGAGTGTCCAGATATTTTTTTGCTCCTGCATGTGAGCTTTACTATTAGCAAGTGATTGCAGCTTCTCTCTATTTGCAGGATTCTCTGTCATATGTAAATAGTACATTTCCCTGTCTTTGTCCTCCTGTCCTCAGCTCCCTCCAACATTTTCTTCACCTCCTTGCTTCCTCTTCCTCCCATGTCTGCTGCCTCCCAGCCTTCATGCTTCTGTCTGTTTCCCCATCAGCCTTCCGATGTTTCTCTAGTGAAGCTTTATGTTATAGTCAGATGGTTTGGCAACAGAAATATTAATTATAAAGCCATATGTCAATATCCATATTTTTACAGTTGGTAAATATAAATGAGAGTGATATGGTGGCTCCTTGGAGTACTCTTGACATTTCTGTTCCAAAGGAAGCTAGAAATTAATTGTGTGATAGTAATTTGGTTTTATTTAATAAATTTACTATGTATCTTGTAATATTCTAAACACTTTAACATATTACTTGATTTAATCATTATGACAGCCTACAGAAGCAGTTATGTTACTATCCTCATTAATTTGTAGACAAGAAAAATGAAGTATACAGAAACTATGTCATTTGCCCTGTATTGTATAGGTGATAAATAATAGCAGAAACTTCCAACTCAAGATTTGTGCAAGTGATTTAGAATGAACAAAATATGACTCTGTTTTTCAAGGGCTTACATTTTAATTAGTATTTTTAGTGGCTATTGTCAGCTAGAGTTTAAATCCAAATCTAAGGTTAGAGTAGTCTCTTTAATGTGCCGTTTCAAGACGGTAAATCTTAATTCATATATCCAGTTCTTGACTCTTTTCTTGAAACCCCTGAGTCCCATGCATAAACAGCTGCATCTCTGTAAACACACTGTAATCGTGGGTTCATACCCGATTGTCAGACTGTACAGAGCTGACTAGTCCCTCTTAGTATCTTTCTTGTCTAGTCTTTCTTTGACTCATGTGCTAAAACAATTAAGGATATCTTTTTTAGAAGAATAATTTTTAGAATATCTGTAATTAATTCTTTGGCAATTTCATGCTTGTGTACAATATATCTTGGTCCTATCTCCTCCACTGTTGTTCTCTTACCTGCTCTGCCGGGATTCCCTAACACTTCCCTTCCCCAACTTTATTTCTTTTTCTTTTCTTCCTCCTCCTCCTCCTCCTCTTCCCCTTCTTTTTTCCTCTTTAAAAATAACCTCTGAGCACAGTTAGTGCTGTTGCCATGAGCATGAAGTTATTCACTAGAACATTGGCAACTTAACATCAGCCAAACCCTAAAGAAAACTGACTTCCCCTCCCACAGAGCCATCAGTTGCAATCAGCTCCTTAGCTAGGGCTGGAGCCTCAGGAGCCCTCCCCAGCCCATACTGGAATGTTGACTGGTTTGATTTTGTGCGGGTAACCATAGCTCCTGTGAGCTCGTTGTGCCATGTCCACAGGACAGCATCTCACAGCAGTCTTTCTTCATCTTTTTGCTCTTACGTTCCTGCTACCCTTCTCTTCAGCAGCATTTCTGAGCCTTGTAGGGTTGATGTGTATGTCCTATTAGGGAGGAGGAGCACTCAGCAATCACTTCCAGCACTGTGACCAGCACTGAGTCTCACATTGACTGCTACTCAGCACAATAAGAGGCTTCTCTGACCAAGGATAGTGCAACATTAATTTATTGGTATTAACAAATATTTTGCAGGTACTTTGACTACATTTCTGTTTAGCAAAACAGTAGCAACAGAGGTTCACCCTATGACCTCTACAGCCATGGGCTTTTGACCAGATTGATTGTACCAGGCATGAATTCTTTGCTGTGGAACAGGCCTTGATTCCAATTAGAAGGCTGTTAGCCACCTCATAACTGTCAGACACTGCACCAGTGGGCACACCATTCCTGACAGGTCAGTATTTTAGCTCAGGACCTGCCATGGAATAAGACCACTGGTTAATGTTATAGCCTAGAAAGCCTGCCTATCTAGCCAGCAGGGAAGAAGTTTCTGGGTCAGCTCCAGCCTGGTTTCTTTTTTTTTTGTCCTGCAACCAAAGTGTGTGTGTCTTTAGCAATAGGATCTTGCCATCAAGTTGTACTGTGGAAACAAGAATAATGGTAATTAATAAGCCTGTATTGCTTTGGGAACCTCCAGGGCCTTCCTGACTTACAAGGTAGGTATCCCATACCTGTCACACAGATTTTTGTTTAATAACCCATTTCTTCTTAAGGAAGCATTACCATTAATGTTTAGGATTTCTCTTGCTGTGAAGAGACACCTATGACCATGGCCACTCTTGTAAAGGAAAAATTTAATTGTGTTGCTTTCATTTTCAGCAGTTTCAGCTCATTATCATCATGGTATGACATGGTGGTGTGCAGGCAGACATGGTGCTAGAGATGGAACTGAGATTCCTACATCTTGACTTGTAGGAAACAGGAAGTGATCTTTTTGACTGGGTGTGGCGTGAACATATATGAGACCTCAAAGCTGGCTCCCACAGTGACACAGTTCCTTCAGTAAGGCCACACATACTCCAACAAGCTCACATTTCTAATTATGCCACTGCCTTTGGGGACTATTTTTTTCTAAACTAGAACACAAGATACGTCCATTTAACCACCCCCATCCAGAACATATTTACAAAGTAATGAGTTTTTATAAGGCTTTTATTCTTTGTTTGGTTAATTCTCCCTGCAGATTTCTTTCTGTTCTTCCAACACCCCTCATACCTATATTTTGCCCGCCTGTGTACCATATATGTACCTGTACCTTGTGTCTGCAAAGGGTAGATGGTAGCATTGGATCCCTTGGAATTGGAGTTACAGATTGTTATGAGAACATTTAGGTGCTAGGAATTGAACCCATGACCTCTGCAAGAACAAAAGGGCTCTTATCCACTGAGCCCTCTTTCCAGCCCTACATCATGGTTTTTAAAGTACTTTTTTTTTTTTTTTTCATTTCACGATACAAATTTTAGAATCTCAGAGATGAAAGGTGAATAAAACAAAACAGCAACCACCAAACTGGTAGTTAAAATCCAGTCTCCACTTATTTAGTACCAGACAGTAATAGCAAATCCCTGTGTATACCAAAGGAATAAGAATATGGACTTTTTTTCTTCACGAAATGTACAATTTGCTAGGCATGAAAAACACACACAGTGTATTGTGGTGTGTACTCTGAGAATACAATGCTGAGCTCAAAAAGTACCTGAAGTAGCACAGTGGTCCTGCCTTAGGGGATTAAGAAAGCTTTTCCAGAAGGAAATGTCAGTTAATTAAAGATGATAAGGAGCTGAGATATGAGTAGAGGGAGGGCAGGATGTGTGGACTAGCAATAACCACTGAAAAATAATACTTTATAGTGCGCTTTGGGAAATGTGGATAATTAGCTGTTAAGAAGTGTCTGTGAGGGAGATAGTTTGGGGGAAGAGGATGAAGAAGAAACTGTATTCTTCCTGGCGTCATAATCCATTTTGAAGATTCTCCTTTTACTTTGGGCCATTAGCCTTTTCTCTTCTCCCATGAAGCCTTAGCCTCTCATTTGAGACTCCAGCTTCCTACTTTACAGTCCATTCTAAAACTGTGCTAACCCTAGGAAATTCCCCGGAAGTACAGTTGTTTTCATGTCTATTACTTACTTGATGGGTTAGTCTGGGTTTTTGTCTTAATTCTTGTTAGTTTTTAACTGGGAGATGTTTTTCATCAGAATGTACTCATAGGTGGGTAAATCCATACCAATTTAATTGATGTTTGAAATCTTATAATTCATAATTTAAAATTTATAATTAATGAAAAATATATAATTATGGCACCAGATAACATATTATTTTTTAATGGCTTAACAATTCATGAAGAATTTTGAGTTAGTAGTTTCAGAGAAAAACAATCTTGTGAAAATGTCCTAACATAAATATAGAGAGTTCTAGGAAAGTTTGTTGAAAAATAGATGCTTAACTGGATACCATATTTTCTCTCTTCATGATGGCTGAAATCCAACACATTGATTTTTATGTATTAAATACAGAGAATTTACCTTTATTTTTAATATATGACAATGGTAATGTTGGAGAAGTCCTTCCTAAGTGTATTGTGTTAAACATTGAGATTTGATGTATTTGTCATAGTTTAATAACTTTGAAATTATGTGCTGTGTGGATACAGTAACTTTTAAGCTATCAGTTTTGGTTAATTCATTATATTTTACATTCTAGGAGATATATCATCCTTAGTTTTTCTTTTATTCTGCATGTATATTATGAGTGAAATTGAAGAGAAATTCAACTTAGTTTTAGTTTTTGAGATGGCTTTTGCTTTGTAACTCAAGCAGGCCTTGTTCTCCCGTTCCCCTAGCCTCAGGTTGTGATTACAAGCACAGATGTGAAGATCACATATGGCCCAAAGTTTTAAAGATGGACTTTTTTTTTTTGAGACAGGTTCTCATACAGCTCAGACTGGCCTCAAAGTTTCTGTGTAGCTAAGGAAGATAACCTCCAACTCCTAATCCTCAGGCCTTTACCTCCTGAGTGATGGTATTATAGAGCTGTACCAACATGCCCAGTTTATGTGGCAAAGAGAATTAAGTCCAGGGTCATGGGCATGCTGGGCAAGAACTCTATTCATAGCTCAAAGGGTAGATTTTGCTTTGTTTAAACTGTACTTTGAGGTTTGGAAATACATGGTTTACACCAGACTTTTGTAAAACTTTGCTTAAATCTTTATTAGTAAAGATGATTTACTGGCAGTATGAGAAAAGAACAAAGAAATAACTTCATCAACTTTAACTGAGGGGCATTGAAGAGATTCTAGTCTAAAATTGTGTCTATTTGGGGAACTAATGTGGTTTTATTACTTAAGATGCCACCCCAAGTCAGAAGCTGAAGACCATTATAGATGAGGTGAGTTTATAAGTTCAGTATAGAAAAAGGTGAGCATAGTTCTAACAGCTAGTGCCCTGTCAAGAGTATTTTCTTTTCCTTTTGACTCTTAAGGAAGGTTTATTTAGCCAGTGTGTGAAATACATGAAGTGAGTGGGGTTAGGCAATCATATAACAGTTTACTAACAGCTAAAGGGATTGTACTTTTCACTGGGGACATTCAGTGATTGAGATGAGTACAAAGGCATTGTAGAACTGATTTTTAAAGATTAAAGATTCCTACACTAATGTTGTCCCTTTCTTTTTTTTCTTTCTTTCTTCTTAAATTGTGTATCTTTTCCTTCCTTCCAGAGGATCTCCTTATAGAGAATCCCCTTTGGGTCATTTTGAAAGCTATGGAGGAACTCCCTTTTTCCAGGCTCAGAAGATGTTTGTAGATGTGCCAGACAACACAGTGATACTGGATGAGATGACCCTACGACACATGGTCCAGGACTGCACAGCTGTAAAAACACAGTTACTCAAACTCAAACGTCTGTTGCATCAGGTGAGTATGTAGTGAATATTCCATCTCCACTTTTGTAACTTGAAAAAAGATTGGCTTTTTAAAAAGTGACTTGTGTTTCTAACATGTTTAATTTTTGGTATAAACAAAGCCTGTAAGTAGTACACGCTTTGAGATCACCTCCAACTCTGTAAGACAAAAGAGAAAGAACATAGAACTCATGTTAGAGACAAAAGGAAAGCTTAACATAGACAATCCTTCTGTTTTAAGGTTGTTTTAAGATTAGAATTGTAGAGGTTAACTGAACAGTCTGTTACCAGAAACATCCTGGGCATTAAGTAACTAATGTAATTGCTGCTTAGTGGCAAACAGGATTTATTTGATTTGTGTTTGAGACTTTTAGTGCCTGTTTTCTTTAGAGTCTAGACCCATAGTAGCAATAGGGCTTGAGCAAAGTCACAGGATTTGCTGATGGAAGGTCTCATTTTGTGATTTAAGAGTACCTTCTTTGTGTAAGTATCTAGTGTTAACAGATAAACAAGGAATGGTTTACCAATTTTAAACTGTAGATAGCTTTTATGTGGTTTTAAATCTTTTTTTTTTTTTTTCCTTTGATATTCTAGCCAAACTCAAAACCCATGTTGAGAAAGAACAGCCCGACTTCTCTCAGTTAGCTGTCTGGGTCAGCTTTCTCAGGATTGCATGCCTTTGTATCACATGAATAGGGTCCAAGTCTTAGAATTCATGTTGGCCACCAAAACCAGATTCATTGTCTGCTCAGTAAAGGCTAGGTGAGAGTAAAGCAAGGCTCTAACAGTTGACTGACTCTGAGAGCAACAATTCTCAGCAATGTATGCTGTCTCGTTGATTCTGGCTTTTCTGGACTAATTTTGCTATTGAATATTTATTGCAAAGAAGCCTTTGTGTGCCAAGCCTGGAGAAAAGAGAGTATAGAGAGCATCCTTTTGCAACCTGTGATGCTTGGCCTCCTCCTAATCATACAAGGATTCTAATGGTGGAAATTTCCGTACATGAAGATTTCAACTTTGATAAGCTGCTACTAACAGATAGACTTTACTGAATAGTGTTTGGGAGGCTTGTCTGAGAGGAAGATTTTCTAGTCATGAGCTTTGGTTTCAAAGGTACAATGCAGTAGAAAAGGGTAGGAAATAACTATACTAACTATATATATATATATGTATATGTATATATATATATACTAACTACCTTTGTGAGCTAGTCATTGTTTTGAGGTATGCTGCTCAATGATAAACCATTATTAAATATCAGCTGATAAGACCAAGCCATGTCCAATAATGAAGTAAGGTTGGTACCTGAGAGAAGAGGGTAAGTTGACATCTAGTACCAGTCAGTGTCCTATGGATTGTCTTCTTTGAAGAACTTTATGTATGTGAACTTTTGAGACCCTGAGTACTTCTTTTCTATCCTAAGTCTTTAAGTGTTAGGTAGTTCACATTGACCAAATGGATTTGTTGTTTATGTAGTGAAAACAAAATGCTTTAGAGTTTTTCAATTGTAAAATAAAATAAAAACAGGCACTTAGTATTTTATATAACTGTCTCTTACATTTTCATTTAATTTAAAATACTTATTATTATTTTGTTTGTATAAGTAATATGTATGTGCCTCTGTGACTGCAGGGTGTGGCTGTATGACCATGTCTATGTGTGGTCAGAGTATCACTTTTAGGAGTTGGCTTTGTCCTTATCACCGTGGTTCCAGGGATTCAACTCAAATCATCTTTATTTCCTAAGAAATCTTGCTGCCCCCTTTTAATTTTACTAAAAAAATCATGAAGAATATACATGGTTTTTAAAAACTTACCATACTATATGAAGGCTTAATCAAAAATAAGAAATAAATATCAGTCTGTTGTATGAACAGGTTACTGACCATGGTTTCTGTTATGCATGCCTTCATTTTGCTGTAGTCTAGAGGTGTATTCACTATTTCCTAAATAGTGCATATTCTTTTGCCTGGTACATGCCCTTAGTTTGCTAGAGTTTATTCTTAATTTGTTTCCTAACGGAGGATCAATACACATTTTTAGCTACTTCATAAAGAAAAAATATTTTTATTTTGTACTCATATTTGATTGATATTATAGTTTATAATTTTGAAAAAGTTTGGCTGAATTCAAAGTTAGAAAAACATAGATGTTGCTTTTCTATAATTCTGGTTTTTGCTATTCTGAAGCATACATTCTGACCCCATTTTTATTGTGGTTTGCCTTTTTTAAAAAAAATCTGACTGGGTTTTGGTGATGCACATCCTTAATCCCAGAACTTGGGAGGCAGATGCAGTGACATCTTTTGAGTTTGAGGCCATCCTGGTCTATAGAGTGAGTTCCAGGATAGCTTGGGCTACACAGAGAAATCCTGTCTCGAAAGAAAAAAAAATCTCTTCAAGAGATTGATGATCTTTTAATTTTTACATGCTGTAGTTTCAGAGTGATTTTCACTGTAATTTTGTTGTAATTGGTTTCCATTTGCTGTCTCAGCAGTTACTGAGTTTTTAATGAATTCTTTTGGAACCAATACAGTGTGACAGATTAAGTTATGACTATACTTATTTCCTATTGTGTTTCTGGAATTATTAAAATTAGGACTTTGGGATTAATTCTTATCTTTTATTTTGTCTACATTACCATTTAGGAGGAGCTGATTATGCTTTTGGTGTATTTCCCTAGTTTTATATTCTAGTTCTGTTTCTGCAATTAGTTTTTCCAACTTTATTGTATACAATTCCTTGTCTTACAAACTAGTTACTTCTTTTTCAAGAACCATATTAAAAAAACAACATTTTGGTCTGCTTTATTAATAGTTCTGAGGGTGGTTTTTTTTTTTTTTTTTAACTGTATCTTTTTAAAAGAATCAGTGTTTTTTTAAATTTTTCTTTGTCTTTTTAAATCTTACTTTATATAATGATTACTTATTATTTATTAGTATTTGAAAGTTAGTTATTATTTATTAGTATTTGAACTCTGGACATGGGCCAGGTTGGCTAATTAGCTGGAATTCATTTTAAGGTGGTGGGTGGATGGATGTCAGTGGTTCTCAGCAACAGATAAAGAGTTTTTCTTTCTCAGGTTTCTATGCCATCTCCATAGAAGAAATCTCTGATTTTTGCTTAGGGGGGAAAAAGAGAGAAATTTCTATTACTTTTGTTACTTTGATCAGAATATCTCACAGGAAGAGATATTTGCAGTGTATAGGCCGTCATGATAGGAAAGACGTGGTTCCTGGCCATGAAACTTTCTCCTCTCATGGCAGGCTATTGCCAGAACCAGGAACCAGCCAGCCTTCCAGGGCCCACCTCTGTCACTGCCTTACACGACTTAGTTCCCCTCCTAAAAAGCCCACTCTGTTAAAATAGTGCTACATGTGGAGAGTATGATCTGATTACAAATAGGAATCCATAGGAGATATTTTGGATTCAGTCTGTAACATCTGGACATTTTCATTTTATTTATTTCACAGAGGTCTATTAAAATTTTACATTAATATATTTCTTTTATTGGGAGGAGGCAGGCAGGGTTTTCTATGTAGCTTTGGCTGTCCTGAAACTTACCATACAGCCCAGGGCAGCCTTTAACTCACAGAGATCTGCTTGCCTTTGCTTCCCAAGTGTGAAACACGTAAGATAACAGTAAGAAGGGAAAGAACCAGAAGAATTAGAAGGCTGGACATTCTTAGGAAAAGTAGTGAACTCTGTCTTATTAGTGCTCTAAGCAGAAGGCTCAGAAAGTAATTAATTAGTGAGCACAAACTAGAGATTTTTTACTCAGTGTCTTTGTCCCCAAGGCCAGACGCACATGCTCCAGGAAGTCTCTGAAGGGACAGTGCGGTGTGAAGCATGTGAAGGAGGTCCCTGCACCCTCTTTACCATCCACCACTCCCATCCTCTTGGCCAAACCAAGGTGCTGGGTTTCACATCCGTGACTTGGCACCATGTTAGGCAAGTAGTGTACCATTGGTCAACACTATCGATTCTTGGAATCTCTTTATTAATTAAAGTGCTGCTGATGAACTTGAAGTCCTTCTCTTTATATACATGTTTAAATTGTTAACTAGTGTCTTTGGCTTTAATCTATTTTTATTTGTTGCTATGCGTAGCTGAATGTTACTTTATAGTTTAAATAGTACTTTTGTGCATCTCATTTTTCAGCTCTTACAATTGTGTGGGACAGGAAGGACAGTAGTTGTGATCTTACTTTGATAGCCAGAAATGGAAACTTTGAGATGTGTCTCTCAGAGTCACTGGTGTGTGTGTGTGTGTGTGTGTGTGTGTGTGTGTGTGTGTGTGTGTGCATGTGCATACATGTGTGTGTAGTTCATTTTTAAACTATGGCTTTGCATTGTTTTCTTGGAGAATTTGTGGAATCTTGATGGTATTTTTAAATCCTGAACTTAGACTATATATAGGAATGATGCCTTACCGCCTTTATTTCCTGTGGCCTGCACCAAAAGCTCTTAGTTGAAGCATAATACACATGTGGAAATGATTATTTTACTAAGTTTTCAGACATGTGAATGTCTGTAGCTTGCACCGATTCAGAAGTAGAACACTAACAGGACAGAAGCTCCGCTGCAGCTCAGTACTCTGATTTTCTAGTGGGGCCATTTATTTGGTTCTGAAAAAGGCAGTCTGTTTGCCTGTGTTGGACTTGGAATGAAGTGCAACCATGTAATAGTCCTATCTGACTTTTTTTTTTTTTTATTAAAATTGTACTTATGGGTCATTGTTTATGTTTTGCGTCCGTGCTCAGAGCTATTGAATATTATATTATACAAGCATTTCATTTGTTCCACAGTTTACAGACATTGTGCAGGTTCCCAGTTTGAGTTTTTGTGACTATTGCTATTATAGTATTGGACGAACATAATTATGCACTTTGGTTTTTTGTACCTGAGTGGAATGACTGGGTCTGTCATAAAGCATGTTGGTATCCAGTCCTAGAAGACATTGCAGTGGTGTCCAAAGATGTCGTGCATGTCTCATGAGTGCCTTTGCATTTACCCTGTTAGTTTCAGCTCTGTTTTTATCTTGGAAGAGGAAGTGAAAAATTTAATGTGGAGTAATTGAAAAATACCATAATACTTCTTTGTGGCATTTTATTTGGGTTGCGATATATTTGGTCTCTATGATTTCTGCCCTGTCTCCTCTAGGATCTGTTTGTCTTTGGAATAAAATAAAGGATTGTGTAATAGGACTTATGATATGCCAAGTGTGGTATATAATGGTTGTGTTTCATACTTCCTGTCACTTCTGTCACTTCCATATTGAGAAATACCAGGAATAATTCTTTCTTCTTCTTCTTCTTCTTCTTCTTCTTCTTCTTCTTCTTCTTCTTCTTCTTCTTCTTCGTGTGTGTGTGTGTGTTTGTGTCTGTGTGTGTGTGTGTGTGTGTGTGTGTGTGTGAGAGAGAGAGAGAGAGAGAGAGAGAGAGAGAGAGTTTGTTTCTGGGTGCAGGTATTTAAATGTACCATGTGCATAAGTATTTAGGGAATATTGAAAGCAGCAATATCCTCAGTGGTGCTCTGAGATTAGAACATACTGAGTGATCACTACTTGCTGACAGAAAACCAGAAAAGGGGGAGCGGCAAGGAAGGATATGGGGAGAAAAGATATGGTTTATAATGTCAGTGGAGACATTAGAATGAATAAAATAGGGATAAGCATGAATCAACTCCAGAAAATGTTGAACTAATGAGTAAAAAATGTAGTAAAGTGTTGCTAATATAAAGTTCAGTTTTTCTAAATTTAACTTCTCTGACAAAACTAAATAATGAGCAGGAGCATAGATGGTAAAACTTGTCACCACTCAGTTCTTAGGACTCCAGGAAAAAAAGCATATATGGCCATCACATAAGGACGGTATACTATAGGAGGGCTCCGACATGCAAAACTGTGAAACTGCTTGACACTCGGTACCCAGGTTGAGAAATGAAACATAAATAAGGTTCCAGTGAGATCTTTTTTAATTGCAGACTCCTGTTAGCCAGAATCTAGCTTTCCCTATACACGCTTTATATGCTGTCTCTTTCCCCTTACCCCCTCCCTCATTTCACCTTTTTTCTTTTCAGAGATAGGA
>PVIH01002247.1:126364-197785 GCA_004025045.1 Sigmodon hispidus
TTCCACCCCTCCCTCCCTCCTTCCACCCCTCCCTCCCCTCCCTCCGCCCCTCTGTCTCTCCCTATTTATTGAACCTACAACCTTGTCTTCCTGTATAGGTCCTCAGTGTTGATGAAGTGTCTTTCCAACCCTCTAGTAATTCTAGTATTTGTTTTTCTGTAAAGTATTGGTTTCATTTGTTAGATCCTTGGTATTTTGATGGAACTATTAAGTAAATTTCAGGAAGAATTAACCCCCAGAATGTTTCTGTGTCCATGAACATGATATGTTGTTAAGTTTATTTAGTTTTTGAAATTTTTAAGCAATATTTTGTAGATTAGTTTTATCAAGTTTACTTCTAAAACTGAAAGATTTATTGCTGCTTATAGGTGCTACCTTTTGTTTTTTACTGTGACAGAATATGTATGAGTTTGTGTATATGTAACACAACATATATTACATATATATGTTACATATATATGTGTGTGTGTGCACATGTATATTATCTCCCAGTGTGGTCTTGAACTCACCATAAGGACCAGACTTGATTTGAACTCATGACAAATCTGCCTTTATTCTGAGTGCTAGAAATTCAAGTATATTTTTCAAGATCAGTAAGTTTCTTAAAGTTCATGAGGTAGGTTCTCTGCCTCAAGTCAAATATTAAAGTATATTTCCTACTAGCAAGGTTGTGTCAAAATTATCTTGGCTATCTAGGTACTTTTGTGGTTCCATATACATTTTAGGATTGATTTTTACTAATTTTCTGAAGGAAATGGCTGGCATTTTGATTAGGATTTTATTGAATCTGTGACTTCTTGTATGCAGTTACTGTTGTGAGGTATACACTAGAGGAGACTACTCAGACATAGGTTCAAGCCGATAGAAAGTCTTCATTAGCTGGCTGGCAGCACCTCAGGGTGTTCGGACCCAAGTGTAGTCCTGAGCATTTCCCAGGATGAGCTTGTAAGCTCAATATCTCATTCTGGTTGATATAGACTAGCCAGAAGTACACTGCAGAAGCCAAAAGGCAAGGTTAGTGTAGTGGGATTCAGGCGTGGTTGAGGGAGACCTGGAGGCATAGCTTTGGGGTCCCAGGACCTTGAATGGGGCGTGGCTACCCTCCATTGAGTACCCGGGTCATGCTGCCCTTTCTTCCTGTTTTGTTCCTATTTAGTGGGAGCAGATTAGACCATCCTACATAAAACAGTTCCACTCTCCAAAAATTGTCTTAAAGTTCAATTTATATCAATAAATATTTATATATCCCCTTAATAAATATTAATCCTTTATATATTACAAGTAAATAGTTCTACTATAACTAGCAAGGTTAGTACATTTCCTTTGACGAATCAGATCTTTTTTCTCCTTTGGCAGTTGTTGCTGTCCATGTGATGGATTTTAAGACCTGAATGGTACTTCCATCATGGCTTCCTTGTGCTAAGGTCTCAGGGCCTGTTACAGCATGAGACATTGAGAATTCTAATTGTTTGCCTGAGTTACCCACATTGTTATATACATATCCTCAAAGGGAACTCTGCTTATTTAATTGTTGTTACTCTGTCACTTTCTATACTCTATGAAGTACCATTTAAATGCCAAAGAGTGACAATATTGAAGTTAAAAAGAAAGGGAGCCTTAGTTTTGATTGTAAATTATTGCATTATTCTTAAAACTAGCTGTGAGTACTGAAATGGGTTCTGTTCATAATGGTTATACTTTTTAGTGAAGTAAACCAATATAAAATTACTAAAGATCATTGCATATAATAAGGATAAACACTGTTTAATGGACCCTATTACAATACTATGTGTGCAGATGTATCCATACATATATGCATTTATACATATTTTATGCATATGTAGAGTACCTGGATTGACAGGAAATTTATTTCATTTTGTGCATCATGTCCTCACAGAAAAACACCATATTTAGTTAGGTAAATAGGAGTAAATGCAAAACTTCAAATCTAATAAACTATATATGTGGATTGTAAATGATAAATTATGGAATTATGTGTAGGTAAAACATTAAATTATCAATAGATATACATAGCAATATTTATGATGCTTTATTAAGAAGCTGGAACAGAAAACATTTGTTCTAGAAGAAGACTGAGTGTTTTATCATTGTTTAAGTCATAGATGATAAATGCTTAAGCATAATGACTAGTTTATAGTTTGGGATGACATGCAAATATTAAATAATTAGAAGAATGGTGTATACAAAGGGTAGCAAATTATATGTTGTGTGAACTGTGTAAGATGCAATCTGAAGTATATGATGTGAATTGACAATTTATTCCTGTTTATAGGCCCACTATAATTCAACCAGTATCTTAGCAATGTTACATTTGGAACTTGTGAAAATGAGTCCAAAGTTGGAAATGTTAATGGATTTGTGAACATTGAAAAAGACCAGGAGAGAAAAACAGAAACAAACAAACAAAAATCCCTCAGTGAAGGACACTGTGCTAACACAAAGCAGTGAATGAGAATAATATTTCCTAAGAAAAACACAGAGAAAAACTTTAAAAAGAAATTTTGAGTTCACTCAATAGTACAGACCAATAGGATAGAACAGATTGCTTGGAGCTGAATGTTTTTTAAAATGTCAAAATGGAGGAAATTTTGAAAAATGAACTGTGTGTATGAGTATTTCTCTCCCTATCTTTATTTTCCTTCCTTTCTTCCTTATGTATTTTAGGCACTTGTGACAAACAATGTCTTAGTAGGTGCTCCAAGTTTGCAAGCTTTGTATCTTAGTTCAGCCGTGAATGTTAAGATTATAGGCACTCACTAACTACCATGCCTAGCTAAAAGTAATGTTTTTAAGTATTTGTGCGGGGTGTGTGTGGAGAGGGTAATATAAAAAAACATGTCCAGATTCAGAGATGCATTACTTTAGATTGAATGCTAAACACAGGTTTAAAGATAGTATTTTTTCAAAATACTATTGAGTTTTCCGTACATTTCAACCTTCTCATATACTTTTAAGTGTTAGGTATTTTTCTTTTGTCTAAGATGCTTTACCTTAGCCATCTGTTAGGATCAGCTCATTTCTGAAAAAGTGAAAATCAAGCTTTATAAGTCTCTACTTGTTACGTCCTCAAATGTTGCTTGAATTATTAGATTATTAAACACCATAGATCAGTTATAGACATTAGTACTCAAAATTGTTGACATTGAACTGTGTTCAGTGTGATTTGCTTGTTCATGTATCCTTGAACTTACAAACAGCCCAACTACTTTTGAAAATAAAAGGCTCTTCTCCCTTCCTCTGCTATGATGCTTCCATGGTCTGGCTCTAGCCTGCCTGAACACAAAGCAGCTTTGTTGACATCACTGATGATGCTTGTCAGCACAGGCTGGTCAGTGCTGTCACAATCTTTTGCTAACCATTTCAAGTATTGATGTCCATTGCAGCTGCTCTGGAACTCATAGGAAGACCCCAGATTTTGCAAACTCATGGGAGAACCTCCTTGGTAAGATGATGTTTCCAGGTTTTCCAGTGGTTAAATGTGGAAGTTATGTTATCAGGCTGGAAGTTTATTTTCATGCTGTCTCAAAATAAATAAATAAATAAAATAAAACACTAGAAGAAGACTGGCTGACAGTAACCCTTTCATGCTTCCAGATAAAAAGGCATATCTTTAATAAAATGCTGATGTGGACTAGGGATGTAGCTCAGTGGTAGAGTTCTTGCCTGCTAGGAATAAGACCCTGGATTCAACTCTCAAGTCTGAAAACATATCTTTTGTTGTGATTTGTTGATTAATACTTTAGCAGTATAAGTGCATTTAGAATTCAAAGTCTAAAAAAACTGCTGATATTTCACTCAGTAAAAACTCAGAATATGTGGGCAGTCAGTTAGCCAAACTACTTATGCTTGTTCAGTTAGTATGCTTACTATCTTTTTCTTATGTGTATGAGTGAGTGTGTATGTGTGTGTTGGTGTATGTATGTATGTATATATATATATGTGTGTGTATATATATATATACGTACATATGCTTACATAGAACACTCAAAACAGTGAAATACTATTTTCTTATTGTGCATAATGTGAAGTAAAAAAATCGTGTGAAGTTATTTCTTAGTATTAATTAATTAGTGTGTATGTGTGTGCTCTTATTCCACCCTTTGGGTCCTGGGAACTGAACTCAGGCCATCAAGCTTGGTGACACGTACCCTTTCTACTAAGCCATTTTTAAAAATAAAATGTTTTCAATCCATGTATAATTTTTTCTTATGTTTATACCTCTCTCAAAAGTATTTTCTAATTTTGGCCCAGATACTTTCACCTTCATCCAAGTTAAATAAAGTACTACCACTGTGAGTGTCTTATCTAAGGGAGGAGTCACCTTGCTCAGGTGGGGAGTATGTAGATGATCATTAAGCTCTTGTGCTTTGATCTGAATAAAAGCCTATTTTTCCTTTGATATTCTAAGTCTAATTTGCTAAGCCTTAAAAAAAGAATGCATTTTTTTAAAATTTAAGATGTAGAACCAACTTAATTATTAACAATTCCTAATTATGTTAGACTAGCTTATATAGTTTCCCCCAGTTTTTACAATATTAGTTTAGGGATTGGAGAAATAACCCCAATTGGTTGAGTGCTTGCCTGCCATGCATGAAGCCGTTGGTTTGATCCCAACTCCTCCACCAAACTAAGCATGGTGGCACCTTGCCTGTAGTATCAGCACTTGAAGGTGAGTAAGGAAGGCCTGGTATTCACTGTCATCCTTAGCTATCTATGTAGCAGGTTTGCCTTTAGCTTGTGCTCATGGAACTCTATCTGGGGGAAAAATGAGTACATAATACCTTGGTTTTTAAATTGACTTCTAATCTTAATACCCTGATAATAAAGGGCAGTGTTGATATGAAGTAAAATTTAAGGATGGGTCGATACGTTTGTAGCCTTGAGGAGGACATTGACAGTTTACTATCAGCTACAGAAGTTGGCTAAGTTTTTGAGGCTATAGTGATATTCAAAAGTATTACAAGTGAAGTCATTACATAATAACACCAGCTTATGGCTTCTACTTTCCTTTTGAGTACTCTGCTTTACTTGGTCACCTGTCCCCCCACCCCACTTCCCACCCACTTCTGTTTGTTTCTCTTTCTCTTTGCCCCTACTTTTCTTCCCCAAAGTTCTGCTCTACAGCTCAGACTGTCTTCTCTGGGCTGAGATGACGGGCATTTGCTGAGATCTTTTGTTCTTGCATTTGTGATTACAGTCCTGGAGATAATTGAACTAACCTTGCATTTCTAGAATTAATCCTATTTGTTCGTGACATATTTTGCTTTTTAGACATGTTGAATCTGATTTTCAGTATGGTGTTAAAGAATCTTGGATCTTTCTTTTGAAGAATACTGGTCATATTTTACTTAATGCTATTTTTTGTTATTGTCAGGGATGTAGAGTGATAGGGTCACTTTAAACTTTGAAAAACTTTAAAATTTAAATTTATTTTCATTGGTAGTAATAGGCTTATATAGGGTTTTTGTTTAACCTTAGATGAGTTTAAAATCTTTCTGGTTTTAGAGAAATTTCTCCCTTTTATGTATACATAGAACCGAGTATGTAACTGGCTCCTGATTACCAAGCTCTGAGAGATTTTGATGCCTTTGTTCTCCCTCCTGGCCCTAGTCTGGGTCTGCATCCCGGCTCCCCTTCAGCAGCTAGCTGTGCTTTCAGTCTCCATACTCTTTAGTTTCTCTTCTCTCCTTGCTCGTGCTTTATTATGTTCTGGGTACTGGTGTGACCCCTGTTTATTTCTGCCAGCCTTTCTAACCACCATGTTCCCCAAGCACTGCTTTAGTTGCACCCCATAAACTTTGGTCGATAACATCATTCTCTTAGTTACCTGTGACTTCCTCTTTAGACCCATGTATGCTTAGGAGTTTGCTTATCTTTCCAGCTGCGGAGCTCTCCCAGTTACTGAGATGAACCCTGTCTTCACAGGACCCAATTTGACCTAATTCAGTTCTTTGCATGGAGCAGCGCTTCTTAGGCTCTCCACGCCTGTGTTTCATGCTTGCCTGTTTGTTCTGTGACATCAGTGACTGAGTGTGACATCTTTCGTTGTTTCCCTCATACACTATTGAGAAGACTGTTAATTTTATTTTCCTGGTCACTGTTTTTTCTTTTCACTGATTATATTCAATACTTTCATGTACTGATAGTAAGCCTTTAAAGTAAATAGAAAAATCTTCATTTATTTTCACCTCATGTTTTATTTGAGGGGGAAGACATTTTTTATTTACTTTTAAATAAATTTACTTTTATTTAAGAGTTCTCCTTTACCTTTGAATTTTTTATGATAACTTATTATAGAAATATATCTTTTCTACTTAATTCTAAATTTTGTACCATGTATGGCTTTGAAGTTTGTGTGAGTTGACTGGTAGGATTTTGTGTGTATTTTGGTATGGTTCACATTTACCCTGTTATCTGGTGGTGGATTTCTATGGATGCACATGGGAATGTGACAGAAGGCAGCGGCAGATAGCAGGAGACACTTGAAGCTGTTTCTGTGTAGAAAAGAGCTTTATTGTCAGACGACTAGGGTTTGGATTCACAGAAAGGTTTTGATGATAACTGCAGAGAATTCGAGAGGAAAGTGAAAGGAAGAAGAAGGAGAAGGACACTGGACTGGGAGAGCGCCTAGGAGAGGGAGGGAGGGAGGGAGCGGACTCAGGGGATCCTGCTGTTAGTGGGGCTGATGTCGGAGCTCACAGGAGGGCTGGCTCTAGAGGCTAGCACACACTGGCACACACACACCCCTACCTTTTCCAGAGTAGGGAGTACTCTGATAGGCTTTAGGCTATAAGCTCTGGATTGAAACCATATTTCAGTTAGGTGCTCAGCAGAGCCTACTTGGTACCTGCTGGCTCTGCTTTTAGTTTATTTCTTGACTATCTTTCAAATGTTGATAAGCTGTTCAAGAGCAATTGTGCTCTGGGTAACCTAGGAATTTAGATGCAATTTAATGGTTTTCCTGGAATTTTCATTTTGGCTGAGCTCTCTCATTTCTTTTACCCACAAAACTGGGGCTTCTTTAATTTATCTATTTATTTGTTTGTTTGCTTTGCCCTGCTGCATACATCCCACAGCTATACCCACAGCCCTCCCAAAGCAGTGTGTGCTGTCTTTTATCTTATTGTTTAGGGTTCTGTACAGTAAGCAGGAAGATATTTGAAAATAGGCTAAATTATCAGAGCCTCTTTTTCTCAAATATATTTTTTGTAAGATTTACCTTGCATTGGTAAGTCATGTCATTAGATTAGAGATAGATTTCATATTGAGATGTGTCTTGTAAAATAACTACTTCATTTCTACTTTCTTCCCTTTCTCTTTGTTTTAAAACCGTTTTCAAAATTTAATGTTCTGGGGCTAATGGGGATGTCTCAGTCAGTCAAACACTTGTCTTGAAAGCACAAGGATCTGATCCTTGATCCTCAGTATCTATGTGGAATAAATACCAGGTGTGTGGTAGCGCTGGGAAGGCAGGAGGAGGAGGAGGCCATTCTTAGCCTAATTGGTAAATCGTAGGCGAGTGGAAAACTACCTCACAAAATGGCTGTCATTCCTGAAGATGGCTCATGTGTTCGCATCCTCTCTCTCTCTCTCTCTCTCTCTCTCTCTCTCTCTCTCTCTCACACACACACACACACACACACACTTCTGAGAACTTTTGCTGTTAACAGGATACTTCCTCTCCTCCCAGGCCTTAGAGCCTGGTAGAAATGTAATTTATCCAGTGCTGAGAATCTGACCAATGCTTGCTAGTTTTAGCTGTGATCTGTATTTCTTCTTAAGCTTTGCTGAATATACATTTTTCAGCCCATCCTTACAGATTGTTTGAATAAGTATTTTCTATAACAAATAGCCTAAGTTTCCCCCTCTCCTATTCAGACACTTGGTGCAGGTAAGTCCATGGTCATGTAGACATGTGGTACAGAGGAGGGCACTGTTCTTGGTACTGTTGAAGTTATACTGCATTGCATTTTCTCAACATCATTGGTTCTGCACAGGTTTATCTTTTTTGAAATTGTCTCTTTGAATCATTGGTCTTTTTTTGTTTTTTTTTTTTTTTTTTTTTTTAAATAGTAAATCAGTTTAGCAAAGACTGTAACTTAACAGTACCCTCTCATTTACATTATGGTGTTTAAGGACAAAATATTTTGTTTTCTTACTTTTCTCTTACTAACGTACATTCTGTAGCTAGTAGAGGGCTAAAGATGTACTTATGATAAGCTTGAACTTGCAGTATGTAGATTTATATGACACTGTCTCATTAAGACAGAACATTTCCAGCTTTCTCTTATATGTTCCACAATGTTCCTCCCTACTCAGTACCTTTGTCTCCCTCTATCCTGATTTGCAGCACTGTTTCTCATTTGGCCTTTTTTTCAGATGTCTTATGTAGAGTCACATGACACATATTCTCACATATCTAGAATTTAATCAAAGGATTTTTATGGCCAGGCTTTGATGAGTTTTAAAATACTATTTCTGAGTTGTTTATACTCAAAATATATCTAAATCAAAGAAGATTCAACTGAACTTCCATTTTTTTTCTTAGCTGAGTTAATTTTAAATGGCTTTAGGGTGTTTCCTATAGTTGTTTTTCTAATTCTACCATTCAGTGGTTCTGCTGTTGCTTGGTTATCTTTGCCTCAATTCCCCTTCTCTTCCACATTTTTCTTCTTGAGAAGACAGAGGAGCTTTCTGAAGCCAAATCTCTAGTTCTGTGAATATTGGAGATTATTGTATTAATCTTTAATTTTTACCTTTTTTTTTTCTGGTAGCATGATGGAAGCGGATCATTCCATGATGTTGAGCTATCATTGCCATCCAGTCCAGAGCCAGAAGACGTTGATCAGATATATAAGGTATGGCTAGCCAGATATGGTGAAGTTTTCGAAGTTTTTACTATAAAAATGATATAATAATAACATTTTAAGCTTTGAATAATAGAGGTATTAAGTCCTAGAGTTTACAGCAGGTTGTAGTGGCAGATGTGTGTAGATCCCATCAATCAGGATACTGATTTGAAGTCTGCCTGTGCTCCAAAGTGGCTTTAAGCCCAGCCTGGGCAATATAGGGAGATACTGTCACAAAAATGTCTGAGATTGTAGCTCATTGGCTGAATACTTGTTTACCATCCACAAGGCTATGAGTCAGATCAGTTGCTACTCTAGAAAACAGCCAACCTAGAGCTTTGTGTCCTGGGGAAATAATTGGATTTCCTTTAAACCTTTGCCACTGTCTGAAACTAAAATGCTAGTTCTGTGATACTGTAGTTTAAACTTGCCAGGTGGAAAGTGCCTTGTGTTACTACTGTTGCTTATAACCTTGACTAATAATTTTCAAGATAAGGTTTCTAATAAAATTAAAATGGTAGGAGGTACTTCATATATTCATAGGAATGAAGAAGTATTCAGGTAATGTGGTTACGTTTTCCATGTTTGAAAAATCTGTGCATGTTTTAATAATCAGTTTGAAGTATAGATTTTAGTGAATAGTTTTTACAACTATTTTTCAGCCATACACAGATATTCTTGATTCATTTAATATTTTCAATATAAGGCATTCATTTCCCATTTCCAAGCTGTTAATTGCCCATGTTTGCTAAGCATTGTAATAACAGATAATCTCAGAACGTTAGTGACTTAACATAAAGCCAAGTCTTTCTTAGTTGTACACGGTTTGTAAATCAACTGAAATTTTTTTATTTGTTTTCATTCTGAGAACCAAGTTGAGTGATCAGCCCTGTGGTATGACATAGCATTGTTGCATAAACAAAGAAGAACTTTGAGAAACTCATGAGTTCTGCTGGGATGTGGCAAATGCTGTTTCCAGATGATTCAGGTAGCCTATGGAAATGCTGAGCAGAGGAGCATAGGCTTTTTATAGGCATTTAAGCAATTCACCAAGAACTAAATAGTGTACAAAGCGATCACAACCCTAAGAATATAGCACAGAGGTTACCTTAGACTACTAATCTGGCCTTTTTCATTCATATCTATCTGTTGTCTCTCAGTCACTTCCCATTTGTGGGTAGTGAGGTAGTGTTCCACATCAGATCAGCAAAAGATTCTGGCTTACTTGGAAAACCATTTCATATTTGCATCCAATTTAAAAACCAGTGATTTGGATGACCTTGGAAATTATGTAAATCTGACATTTTTTTCCCCTCAAATTAAACATTTCCTCAAAATTTATCAGGTTTTATACAAACAAAGAATTAATTTTGAGACAAGATCTTATGTAGTCCAGGACTATGTAACTTGTTGAGAATAGATAGCCTTGAGGTCCAGATCCTTGTGCACCTTTAAAGTGCTGTGATTACAAAGATGTGCCATGACACCAGCCCAGGAACTTGCTGTGAATACACAAAACCAATGTCATCTTTTTACATTGCTATATTCTCATTTTTTCTCATTTCCAGCTTGTCCATAGGTTTAGTATTAAATAGTAGACACATTGACAATTGACATTAATTCATGTTCCTATTCCCATTATGTCTAGGCAGGTCATTTATTGTTTGCATCTTATTTAAGCTGAGATGCAATAGTTTATTATTTCCTGTATTCTCCATTTTTTCTGATCCATAGACATTTGTCATGTCACTCAGGCTAAAACATGGATCTGAATTCTTGCGCTTGGTGTAAATTACCAAATCTCCTCAAGGCTATGATGACTTTATTGGTTTAGGATCCTGTTCTCATCTGGAATATTACAATGCCTTGGACGCAGGTTCCTAGCCCAGTCTGTCATTGTTAAAGTTTTCCTCCAAACCCTTTAAGCTATCTCAAGTTCAAATTTGTCTTTCCCTGGCTAAGGCCAGGTTTACTGGCAATGGTCCTTTCTGTTGGTAGCCATTGCCTAGTAATTCTTAGTTGGAATTACTTCTTATTTTTTACTATAGCATGTGTATGGCAGAGCCACTGTATGTAATTCTCTGGGAGTCTGGGTTTGCTATGCTTGTCCTCACTTCTGTTTTGTGGGGTACTTTGAATATTATATGGGAGTCATAGTTTGCAGTGTTTCTCTGGATCGTCATACCTTTTGCTCATTTTCAAGACTTTCCTAGAGTCTGTTTCCTGACAGGCCCATTCCTGTTGTCTAAATTAAAGTTTCTTTTGCTGTGATGAAAACACCAGAACCAAAAACAATATTGGGGAAGAAAGGGTTTGTTGTACATCATTGAAGGAAGTGAGGGCAGGAACTGAAATGGGGCAGGATCCCAGAGGCAGGAGGAGCTGATGTAGAAGCCATGGAGGGGGGCTGCTTTCTGGCTTGCTTCCTATGGGTTGCTAAGTCCATCCTCTTATAGAACCCAGATCCACCAGCTCTAGGATAGCATTAATGCATGAATTATAATTAGTATATGATGAAAACCCAGAGCCAGATAGTTTAGAAAAGCTGGAATATCAGAGAGAGGAAACAGATCATAGATAGTCATTTCTCACCCAGCCAACTTCTCAGGCTGAACAGGGTAAGTTCTGTCTTCAAGAATCCTCAGCCTGACTGGTTGCTTTTATAGAATGCCTGAATCTATGCCTCCTTCTCCTTAAATATCTTCCCAGCTCAGTTGTTTCACTTTAACTCTGTATGACAATTATAGAGTTAGGATTAAAGGTATGAGCTACTACTGTTTGGTTGTTAGGCCTTGAACTCACAGAAGTGCATAAAGATCTTTGTCTTCTGAGTGATGGGTTTAAAATGTGTGAGTCACAAGTCACCACTTTCTAACTCTAATGGCTTGACTGTGGGTGATTCTGTTCTCTGATATTTCAGTCTGTTTTTATTAAATATGAAATATACCATCACATATTCACCTTTGTGTCAAAAATAATAAAGGTTATAACTAACATAAGAAAAACTATATACACTAGGTACAATAATTCTATACAATATATACAAACAATAGTTACATGAGTAATGTCCAGTCCATTAACAGTCAACAAATTCAAAGAAAATATTCCATTATTCTATTTTGATGAGTCCAAAGGATGTACCTAATTTACTTTCTATCTAACTTGTATTACTAACTGAAAACTATCTTTTGATGTCTCACAAACTTACACACTTTAATCTTTAAGTAAGTTTCTTTTCTAAAAATGGCCACTAGAAAACAATAACTGTCTCATCTTCAACTCCCTTAGAAATCCAAGAAGGAAATAATATTAACTTAGTACACAGGACTTGCAAGCAAGCAACTTCCAAAAATGTGAAAAATAAAACATTTGACTGCCTGGACAGTCACCCAAGGATCCTCTGCATTGTTGAAGCACCCATCATCAGCCTACAGGCCTGGTATATCTGACAGACTTCTCTGTGAAGCAGGATAGTCTCAAAGACCTTCCTACTTTGTCCTGGCAAGGTTCAGCAGTTCTTTTTTTGTGTGCCCTGCTTATTCATTTTGAACATCATACTGTCAGCAGTCAAAGCAAGGACACTTTCTTGCTCAGTGGCTAACTTTTTCCACAAAGATGGTCAACTCCAAATGGAGTTTGTTTGATGGCCACCATCTTCTATGATGTAGATTGGTGCTGCCAGTAGCAAATGTCTCATTGTCATAAAAATAATAAAACCTATGTTATTAAAATATCTTAAATGCCATATTCTATAGATCTCTGAAGTGTTTGTAGACTTGTCCATCTAAAAATATATCTGTTTGATCTTGAAAACATATCTAATATGACTTTAAGTTTGATTGTAATGTCTAACGACTAACTTGCATTTCTTTATATCCTAATTAGTTGGTATTAATAACCTTCAGGGACTAGCAATTTGTATTATATTATTAGATGAACTGTATAGGTACAATATCAAAATTAATCTCAACTTTGTATCAATATACACATTGTATATAATATACAAAAATTAATCCAATGTAAAATATTTAAAACTAGTAATTGCTTTTTAAAAGTAGATTCAATAATCTACCCTTATATACTATCATAATTTTATCTGCTTTTATTTTCAAACAAGAACCCTGAATCTAATATCCTTTGTTCAGCTTTTTTTCATTAAAACTAGTAATTGCTTTTTAAAAGTAGATTCAGTAATCTACCCTTATATATTATCATATCTATATCTGCTTTTTTTCAAATAAGAACCCTGAATCTAATATCCCTTGTTCAGCTTTTTTTAAATTACCATAATTAATAATAATTTGTAACCAATTACCCTAAACAATGATAATCATTTATAACCCATTGAAAGACCAAACACCACCCACACCCCTTCTTAAGAATGTGAGTGTTCTTAAGGTTACTTCCTGCTGTCTCTGGGCAATGATATCTTTAGGGGATCCTGAAAAGAATTTTTTTTTTTTTTAAATTGTCAAGTACTGAAGTAAGTAGCTGCATCCCATCTCTGTATAATGGGAAAGTGCAGGGCTTGTCTTGAGTTATGGCTGGAGTAGTCTGAAGCTGGTTCATCTCAGCTAGCCACCATGAAATTCTCCTGAGTTGCTTGTAGACCAGATCCGATCTCTGGTTGGTGCTTTTCAGCCTAGTGGCTTGATGAAATTATCCATTTGAAATCATTATTACAGGGTTCTGTCTTCCTTTTGGATACTTGAAAGTTTGAAATTAGGCATTGTCATGGTTCACTACAGAAAACTGATTAAAAACTAAAATGCAACACAATGTACATGAAGCTAAATAAAGTCTTTTTTCTAGAGTTAATTAGTACTCTACATGAACATCAATAGTATGAGAAAAGTTTATATGTATACATTTAATTTTTGATATAAACATTTATACGGCAAAGAATTAGTAACAATAGAATAATAGCCCCTTATTTTTAGTTATTCTTCTGTTCATATCAGGTGGCTCTTTTAATATGATACAGATTTTTTTGCACTTTTCTTTAACAGGTATGTTTGGATTTAGAGAAGAAGAAAGCCACACTCCAATTCCAATGCCAGCTTTAATTTATAATTGAACTGGGACTTCACCTTTTCTTAGAAATAAATATAGATGTTAGGCAGTGAGCTTTTACCCTGTAGAGTATATTGGTACCAATAGGTTCTATATTCCCTTGCTTGTTTTTCTGGATAGCCTTCCCTTATGCTTTAAACATCTAGATATTGCAGAAATATTCAGTTGTAACATATCATATAAAGAATTAATATTTACTGAGGGGTATATAAACACTCACGATACAAATTGAACCTTAAGACAATTTTTGGAGAGTGGCACTGTCCCACACTGGGCTGCTGATCCACTCCCCGAGAACACATGAACAAAACAGAAAGGTCAGTGTGCCCAGGGTCTCAATGGGCTCTGGCCATGCCCCATTCAGGGTCCTGGTACTCCAGAGATACACCTCTAAGCTTCCCCAAATAATGCCTGAGTCCCACTACATCTAGATGTCCAAGGTCTTTTGATTTCTTGAAGATGAGTATTTATAGTTTTCTGTAAAGACAAAAACAAAATCCTGCCTAACCCTTGAGTTTTTCTTACAACTTAAAGAATTGTCACATGGGTGGATGAGCTATCATTTCTCTTGAAGTTTCTATTCTTCAGATTGAGTCTTTATTAGTTTTGATGGTATCCATACCTTTTTTTCACCCAAGGAAACAAAAGTGAAACCTCTTCCCCAACATAGCACATATCCTCGTTTCCATTCTTTGAAGTAGACAGGTTGATTTAGCTCAGTTGTTTTTTCTAAAGTCCAGTGCCTTTCAGCAGCTGTTTCTTTCTCATTAGCATTGGAAAATTCAAAGTTAATAAAACATTGTGTAGTCTATTTACAGGAGTCTTTGTTACTCTTTTCTGTTTATTTTGCATATCCTTTAGAGTTTGATTTGCTTTCTCTGACTGCTTGCCCTGTAGGATTGGGTGATATACCTTTAATATATTATTAATTTTATAATTATAGTTTTATATTATAATAAGCAAAAAAATGTTTTCTTTTACATAACTTGTAGCAAATGTGTGATTACAGAATCAGCCTTTTCTGAAGTCAAAGCAGTTGCTCATTAAAATCCTGAAAACTTATCTATTGTATGATGTACATATTTTAATTTTCTAAATTCTGTAAAATGAAACACATTCATCTGCCAGATTTCATTTCTGTGTATACCTTTAGGGCTACTTCCTTCTGGTAATGGAGTTTGGTTATAGAAGGAACAGGTAGGACTTTTTTTTTTTAACCAATTGGTCATATTCTTCATTAGTTAAAGGAACAGCAATTTCTGCTGGGTCCATTCCTGTCAATTGATAAAGTCTTAGTTTTTCTTTAAAAATTAAATCAGAAATCTTTTCCACATCTGTCTTTAATTTCTTACTCAGTTTATATAGTAGAAATATCCATTTCATTATAATATTTTCCCTTTGCTTTAAAATTTCTGTAGGAGAATGCTTAGAGGATAAAATAACCAGAATGCAATTAAGGTCTAGATCTACAAGTGCAACCTGTAATTTCTTCACCACAGCCAGTTCTTTTTCAGCTTCAGCAGACGATTCTTAGTCTATTTAAGCCTTTGACACCATTTAAGGTTTTGAATAAATTATTTAGGTCATCATTTTTTATCTCAATAGTGGTCCATAAATTAGAAATGTCTCTTACCAATCTTCAAAAATCATTAAGATTCTGCAACCTATCTCTCCCGAGTTGTACCTTTTGGGGTCTCATTTTTTTGTTGACCTATTTTGTATCCTAAATAATTAATGGAATCACCTCCTTGTATTTTTTTTTCTAGGAATAATTTGTAATCCCCAAGGAGGCACAATTTTTTTTTTACTTATTTAAACATATATATGTGTGTGTGTGTGTGTGTGTGTGTGTGTGTGTGTGTGTGTAAAACATAGGTCTTGTGAAGATTGGAGATTTGAACTTGTGTCCTTTGAAAGAAGAGTCATTGTCTCTGAGCCATCTCGCTAGTTGTTTCAGAGGCCAGTTAAAATGGCTCTTTTGAAGTGACATCATTGGCCGTAGTACAGTGGCTCATGGTGGCGACAGCAGCAGCAGCAGTGTTCTGCACACTCCAAAAGGGAGGACATTCTCTTGAGATCATTCCTAACAAAGACATTGTTTCTGTGTATACCTTGTTTAAGATCTTTTTTTATTTGACCTTGCCTTCCACAATTGTAACATTTAGTATTTTGGGTTTTTTTATACCTCTCGAAATAACCTCTTCAACCCAGTTATCATCACAGTTACAAGGTTCTAAATTAATTGTCATGAATCCAATCCTTCAAGGATTCTGACCTTGCTTTTAACAGTCTAATTATTCTTTTACATTGTGACTTAGCCTTTTCAAAAACCAGAGATTCAGTTATTGTTCATCTAGCTTCTGAATCTGGTACCATTCTATTTACTGCTACAGTTAATCTCTGCAAACAGTCTGTAAAATTTTCTTTTGGGCCTTGGATTACTTTTGTAAAGTATTTAGTTTTCTTTTTTATTCATTTCTATCCCATGCATTAAAGGCCACCATTCAGCATCAATCCAGAGTGTGCTCATCACATCTTTCTCTACATCAGCATAGTCTTTCTCAAGAAGTTGGTCTTAGGGGGATTTCTATGCCTCTGTCTCTGCTTCTTTGTTCTGTTGTTTTAGCCTCCTCCTTCCATCATGTCATCCATTGTAAAAGCAGCCCAGCCTCCAAAACATCAGTAACCATACCTGAGCAGTCCTTAGGGATAATTTGGTTACATGTTGACCAGGAATTTAACATTTGTTTTACATATGGTGAGTGTATCCCATATATCACAGTTGCTTCCTTGACTGTCCTTGATTCTAACACTTGTACCAGAGCCCAACTAACTTTTGTACAATTTTTATAATTTTGAGATTTCTTTAAAGTTACTGGATATACTAACATTGCTGTTTGAAAGCCTTAAGCTGTTTTTTATGTAAATGTTGATATTGGTTCTTTAAATTCCTCTGTCTGGGTTTGAATATTCGTTTTCTGTCATAACAGGCTTTTCTAAGACTTTCTTCTTGGCATTCATATTAACTAACTTTTTAAATAATAAAACAAATACGATTCATAATAAATATTCTGTTGATATTTCTATATACATTATTTGTCTTTTCCTATACTGGTTTCAGTTTCAAGTTGTTTAGAGTAATATCTAAGAAGGACAAACCACCTTCCATTGCCTTAAATAAATTCCCCTTTTTAAGAAAACCCAATTTACTCACCAAACTTGTTGACAGTGACGATTCAGATGGCTGTCAAGTGGGGCAGCTAACCTAGTGTGGTGGCAGTCCAAGGAGGGGTCCAAAATGAGAAGGGAAAAAAAAAATCTGTAACCCACCAGGACAAGGAGGCCACAGCCTGAAATTCTTACCCAGATGAATGTGGAGAAGAAATTCTTACAGCTTGCTCTGCCTAAGCCTGGAGGTTAACTCAGAACAGAAAGCCTAGCCAACCTGAAATTATTCCTCCAGGCATGTGTTGTTAAGCAGCTTCTTTTTTTTTTTTTTTTTTTTTTTTTTTTTTTCAAATTCATGGTCCAAAAGTTGAATGTCAACTATTGCACGAATTCTAATTAGTATATAATGATAACCCAAAGCCAGATATTGGAGAATAGCTGGAATATCAGAGAGGGGAAACAGACCACAGTCAATTCTCACCCAGCCAACTTCTCAGGCTGAACAAGATAAATGTTATCTTCTGCAGTCCCCCACCTGGCCATTTGCTTCTACAGAGTACCTGAATCTGAATCTGCCTAAGCCCCTCTTGAATATCTTCCTCACCCAGTTGTTTTACTTCTGAGTTCAACTTTGCATCATAATCCTAGAGTTAGGATTAAAGGTGTGAGCTAATACTGTTTGGTTGTTAGTCCTTGAACTCACAGAAACAAAGAAAGATCTTTGTCTCTGGAGTTATGAAATTATAGGCATAGGTTACCTTTAGGTCTTTCCCATGCTGGGATTAAAGGCATGAGTTACCACTCTCTGACCTTCCTGGCTTTACTGTGGGTAGATCTGTTCTGATATTTCAGGCTGATTTTATTAAATCCAAAATATATCACCATATAACACCACCCACCATGGACTGGGCCCTTCTCCATTAATCCTAGATGAGAAAATGCTTTACAGATGGATTGCAAGGAGGCATTTCTTCAGCTGAAACTCCTTCCTCTGATGACTCCATAGCTTGTGTCAAGTTGACACAAAACGACCAAATGCACCAGTAATGTAAAGTGTCATTCCATGGACTAGTGCCTGTTGTACTGCTGTGTACTGTATATGAGTATCATCCACATGGGGCACATTTTTTTTTTAACACTGTAGCAATCAGCCATATCTATATAAGTAATGGTTGTACAGTTTTTCATCAAGTTGTTTGTCATATTTCATTTGAAAAACAAGTTGTAAATTTGCAAATGTTTGAGTAGCACCTTGACTGCTAGGTCTGATAGAGCAGTTTTGAATTAATCTTAATTGGATATGTTCCTCCTCATCAGGGTCTGTAAGACAGTGCTTTAATGTTTTCTGTTTCTCCAATAATTACCACTTATGAGTTTGAGAGTTGGCAGGCTTTTTTGTTGAGGCATTGGCTATGTTCTCATACTATCCTTGAGGTATAATAAGTCCTGCATCAAATTTTTACCTCAATATTGATGATATTTGTGTTTTAGGATTTTGCATAATCCAATCCTAATGGCTTTATTTTCTGTACAGTGTAGAAATGTGTCCTCAGTGTATTGGCGTATTTTTCAAGTTCTCTGATCAATCTTTTTCCTCTTGATTTATGAATTTTTACTTCCTAAACTCTTTTATCTTCAAGTCCAGCTTTTATAGCCTTTGCTAGTTGTTTGGATGCCCTCTGTCATAACCCAAAAATCTTTGTTTAATATTTATTTGTAATCACTTATTAAAATAATTGCATTTTTTAAAAATTAAAAAAGACAGTTTTTTACAATTGTTTTATGTATCTTAATTATATTCATCCTGAATCTCTGTTTCATTGTATTTGAAGGAGATAACATATTTTATTCAGTAACAACACATAATCATTATTTGTTTACATGTTTTTGCTCTAGGAAAATTCAAGACAATACACATTTTAATTTTTTATAGTGCTTTCTCAGTATATGTATGTATATATGTGGATAATTGAGTAGTGCTACACAAAATGGGCTAAGAATAGGTTAGCAACACTTGCCATTTTGGAAATGTCATCAGAATATTGCTTAACTTGACAAAGGCTTCGATTTCCAGTATTGAATAAGTCTGAGTGATAAAGTTGGCTGGTGCTAATTCAGTCAGTACTTGTCAGTGGTTCATTACAAAATTATTGCAAAAATTCTATTTGGTATTACTAATAAAAGCCCAGAGCCAGATATTGGGGGAAAGGCTGAAATATTAGAGAGACAGAGAAATAAGCCACAGCCACTTCTCACCTAGCCTACTCCTTAGGCCAAAAAGGGTAGATACTTAGCCTGAATGAATCATTTCTCAGCCAAGTGGCAACATCGGTAAAGGGAGAAACTCCTGCCTTCTCTGAAAATTATCTTTCTTTTTATGCCTGGCTATCTCAATTTCTAGTTTAGCTTTCCTAGTGCTAGGATTAAAGTTATGTGCCACCACTGCCTGGCTCTGTTTGGCCTTGAATTTGCAGGGATCCAGAGGGTTTCTGCCCCCTGAGTGCTGGGATTAAAGGCATAGGTCACCACTCTTTGGCTTTCACAGTTTGGCTCTTTGGGTAGCTCTGTCCTTTGATACTTCAGGCTATTTTTATTAAAGATACAATATATCACAACACAGGACACTCACTGTGGTTTTGGTTTGGCATACTTATCTTTTGCTTAGTTCTGAGCCAATCTTGAAATGTCTCATGTACATTATTGGCAGCATTTCCTCTGTTTGCCCTGCCCTTGATGTTTTCTGACAGACAGCTTGAAAATGTAGTTGAACTTAGTTTTCCATGATGATTTTCCTTATTGTATGATCTTTGCCCTAGTTTCTTTATTATGGTAATGCAAAGGAATAACAGCATGTATCTCTTAGAGCCAAGATCAGTATAAATGCTAATTAAAATGAGAACTGGGAGAATATTAGAAATTGTTTCCATTTTTTGCTTATTGCTTGTATGTCAGTTGCCATTAGATCATGAACTCGTTCTAAAATTTTAGTAGACTTCCTTTTAGATGAACAAATAATCCATTTATTGTTTGACTTCATTGACTTTATGTTTCATATTAGAGTATTTTATGTAACAATACTTTTTCATATTTCAGAATGAAGATTTATTACATGAAATAAAGCAACTTAAAGAGGAAATAAAGAAAAAAGATGAAAAGATCCAACTGTTAGAGCATCGGCTTGTAAGTATTATAATATAGACTATAAAATCAGCTCTTCATGAGGAGCTGTGTTGGCTTTTATAAGCCTGGGCGAAAGTGGAACTTGGCTCTGCTTTGGCTTTCAGAGTTTCATGTAGCATTGTGTTCAGAGTACATGTGTTTCAGATAAAGTAGATGCTGGAACTTTGACCTAAATATGAAGTATTCATGTGAATAATTCTTTGCTGGTTCATTGCTGATGACCTCTTCTGAAGATTTAAAATTCTCCATTTTCTTTACTTTTGCTTATGATGGAGGGCTTTCTTTCAGACATGTTTTGAGAAATAAGTTTCTGGGGATTTTCTCTCTGAAAGTAGAGTGACAAGTATTTGACCTTGAGTATTATGTTACATTGAAAGGGATTCTAGGGGAATATTTCATCTCTCTAAAAGTGAGAAATGATTCTTCATAGTTAGGCTTGATTGAATCTTCATAATTTTATAATTGTTGTGATTTCAAATGTTCATGAAAATTATTTGTAGAGTACCTTGAATTCAATTAAAGGATAGTTAATAGTTAAAAGGCCAGGCTAAAATGAGCATGCTGCATGAAATCACAAAAATTAAAGAGAATATTTATTTAAGATCAAACAATATAACAGCAAATTCAGCTTTGTAAAATACTACTTTTTTTCAGAATGTCAAGGATGTAGTATAATGAACTCTGAGCCACTAAGATAGTATTACAGGCATCTAGCTCATGAATGAAGAGGAGCAGACAGATCCAATATGGTTAGAGGGAATCGTGTAAAGAATTTATTTTCAATTGAAAACATTATGGTAAAGGTCATTAAAGAGGCTTTGCAGCACTGCACAGAGGAACAGACCCACCATGTGGATTGTTTGTATTTAATAACCAGTAGAGTTCCCTCAGAGATCCATTTAAGAAACTGCCTTAGGTGTTTATTGCTGGAACACTTTCTCTGGAGAATTATAAACAAACAGCTATGCCTCCTTATAGGCCACCATCATCAACCTGAAGTACAATTCCATTCAAGTCTGTCTTGGGGAACCAATGAGTCTACTGAGTTTACTTTCAGAGTGTAGGTGAGCTCAAAGCACTCACACCACTGGGAATTCTCATCCCATAGCTGCATAGGTGGAGTTCTCCCTTAGTTAATGCTCTACAGACTATAAACTCTAGCACCCTTCAGGACTGCAGGGTAACATTCATTAGGGCAGTAGATATAGCTGGCTGGAGGGTGCAAGAAAGAGTGACTAGAACGCCAGGTGACTGATGGAACCTTCCATGCCATCTTAGGAAGGAAGGTCACCAGCCCAATCTTAATGTTTTCTTGCAAGTAAATAGCTGATGAAGATCATGGCTGTTAGGGGCAGAGGACAGTACTTTATAGCAGGATCAGAATAAATCAAAAAGGGATACAATTTTTCAGTAGTATTCTTTTTATGTCCTTTATTGCAGCATATGTTCTACATCTAAGTGAAATTGTTCGTTTTCATATACATAAAACTATATATAGTGAGTTTTTAGACAGTTTAAAAGATTGTCAAGAGAAATATTGTAGTTCTCTGACTTTGTCTCAAATCCAGTCTCTGGAAAAGAAGAGACAAGGGAATAGACCTTGATGTTTGATGTAAGCATGTCTGCAAAGAAAGTAGCCAGAGCTGCTCTGCACTGTGCAACTTGGTGATTTGGCTCAATTTTCTTAACACAGCTCCTAACTGCCTGTGTGGATGTGCAAAATAAAACAATCTTAAACATTTGTGGTTTTGTCCAGGTAACTCGGTGTAACTGCCACCAGAAATCACAAGAGGAAAAGTGTACATATGCTGATAAATACACTCAGACACCCTGGAGAAGAATCCCTGTAAGTCAGTTGTTCTTGATGTCTGCCTTTTACTATTTTGTTATATTGCTTGAATTATTTTTTTCTAATCACTGATAATTTTGAATCTGCCATTTTTTTTCTTCTTTTGTTTCCAAAGCTTCTATTTTGTGCTCTATACAAATGAATGTGCTTTCAGGAGCTTTTCCATTCTGCATATTGTGGCCCATCTTATTGAGTGTCTACTCTTTTTTCGTTGCATGCTTTTGTGGGAGTAGTTATACTGTGGTCCCACTGGTATAATATATTCCACTTTGAAGATGTGTGATGTATATATTCCCTTTTGTGTTGAAGCTTTTCCAAGTAGGTTTTATTATAATAATTACAAACAATTGAGGGAAGGGTAGGACTTATTTGAAACAGTAGGATATAGCCACCTAAATATTGTTATTTTTACAAGTGTTATGTATCAAATATATTTAATGCTAGAAGTGCTGTATTATTCACTCTGAGTACCTGGAATTCACTTCAGGTTGATATCAGTCATTATCTTATTATATGGGATAGGTAATTGGCTTCTACCAATAAGAGAATATTTGATACACTTTGAGACACCTTTTGTGTTCTATATTGCAGAAGAGTCGCAGTAATACAAATGAATAGAAAAATATATAGATTAATATAAAGAATCCAACTTAGAAAAGTTAACTATAAACTTTAATTTTATAAAATTGTTACTTTGTTTCTTTCCATATAATGTGCATTACCTTCTCTGTATGTGGGATAATATGATAATAGAAATGAGCTTACTTGAAGATCTTCTTTCACTGTGGTTCTTGAAGGAAAAGTGAGGGATGAGAGAAGGAAGCACAGATATATGCAGGCTCCTCAGTTCCTCAGAGCTGAAGGAACTACTGACTTCTGTGGAGTTGGAGGATATGAGAAAGTCTAGACAAATCACAGAAAGCAAATGGCATCCTCAGACAAAGAGAGCCTAATTCTACTTGGACGTTAATCCATGTGGAATTGTTTGGAGACAAGTCAGAGATAAAATATTATGCTTGATGCCTCTACGTGGGCATTTGATCTTATCATGGTCTCCAGTTTTTCCACAGAGTGTTTATAGTTTTAACATTATTGATTAGCTTTTTTGTTAAGTATAAGAAGCTTGATGTTGTATCTTTTTTATTTTATTTTTTAAAAAATATTTTTCATACCCACTGCTTCCTCTCCTAACCCTTCTCCAAGTCTTCCCCTAGCCTCTCCTCTCCCTCTCCATTTCTCCCCATCACTTCCTAGAGAAGGCAAGGAATTCCAAGGTGAGTCAACTCAGTCTGCCATATCCAGTTGAGTTAGGGTCAAGTCCCTCCCCCAACTATCAAAGCTGAGAAAGGTGTTTTCCCTCTAGGCATGGCTTCGAGGAGCCAGATAGACTCTGGTCCTATTGCAAGAGTCTCCAGAAACTGCCCGTGCCTTTTGACTGTCATCCACATTTAGGGGGTTCAGGTCCATTCATGAATGTTTGTCAGCTGTTATTTTCAGAGTCTGAGCTCCCAACAGCACAGGACAGCCTCTTCCCTGTCACTATCCTGATTCCTCCACTCATATGATCTCTCCTCCCTGTCTTCAGGGGAACCAGTAGCTCAGTCAGTGTTTAGCTATGGATCACTGCATCTGCCTCCAGGAGCTGCTGGATGAAGGTTCTGTAATGGCAATGAGGGTGGTCATTCATATGCTAATAGGGAAAGGCTAGTTTAGGCTCCCTCTCCTCTAAGTCCTAGCTGGGCTCAGCCCCAAAGTTTCCCACAATAGTTCCCTATGTCAGGATATCCCCTTCTTTGCTCTCCCTTTATCCTCTCCCTCTACCATCCCATTCTCATGTTCTCTTCTCACCTCCCCGTGCCGTGCCTTCCCCCAATGATCACAGTTTTCTAGAGAGATCTCTATTTCACTTTCCTAGTGGGATCTATGGTGTGTGTTGGGGGGTGTTTACGTTGTATCTTTATGGAAGTCTTTAAACTTCATAATCACCCTGGCTCCCCCAGCCTCATTGTTCTGGAAATAGGATATTAATCTGCCTCCCTACTTTGGTATAGAACCACTCCAGTGCATCCCTGAGTTAATTTTTACAGTGATCTTGGTAGAAGTAAAGGTCAGGGGTTTAGCCAAGCACTATCAAAAACTTGAGCTGTCACTGGCCACATTCCTTTGTTTTGTAGATAGGAATAAAAGTCAAGGGATATTAGATGGCCTGTTAACTTTCCATAGTAAAGAAACGACTAAGACAGCACTATAACTAACTACTGGTCGTGGGCTCCTTATCCCCAAAGCACACCGAAGAGCTTTGCAGGATGGGAGGCTTTGGAAATTAGAGTGTAAGGAGTCGATTGACTAACTATAGAGTAGCTAGTGAAGGCAGAGGTGGGAGAGGGTTGGTGGTGTTCACTGGTAGGGTAGAGCAGTCCTAAACAGTGAAGTAGTGAGAAAGTCTAACCTACAAATGACTGTAGTTTCATGGAGGTTTATTCAGTGTGTAAATATGTTTATTTACTTCAGTAACATTTAAGTATCAGTTTAATAATGAATTTACCCTGTGATTTTTTTCTGTTCTCATTGGACTTCACTTGAAATACATTATGTTGGAAACAGTTACTTTAGTGACAGTGCTTTTTTTTTCACTCCCAAATTATACTTTGTTCTAGTTGTTCTAGAGAGGAGTCTAGCATATTTAGACAGGACATAGGTGACGTAGATGTGGGAGTGCAACATGGTTCTCCTTAGTAATCTTTAGCTTCTTAGGCAGCAATTTTAGAAATAAAAAGGCTAGTTAAAGATAATTTTAGTATAAGTAAAGTTAAAAAGAAATTTAAAGGCTTTGAGAAGGTTGCAGATTATAATCTGTGCCTTTTCACATTTTCTCTTAATATCTTGGGACATTTCAGTGTCTTTGACATTGCTGCAGTCACTTGATTATAGCATATACTTAGGCTTTCTGTGTGAATTCTGTTTGAACATTAAACACAAAGGAAGAAATATGGCTGTGGTGAAAGATGAAAAAGGGTATGGCTGAGAGATTTACTACGGTTTGTTTGAAGCTATTTAGGGGTTGAAAGAAATGGGAAAGGTAATAGATGGACACCTGACTGCTTTCCAGCCACAGCAGAATGGAAGAAAAGCAAACATTTTGAAGCTGACATGAGTTTCCTCCAGATTTGTCTGAGTGGAGTTGCGTATCCCCCAGTGGCTACAAGTAAGATACCTGAAGTAGAAGACCCACAAGAATTAGTAAGCAAAGCAGTAGAGCAGAGAAAGTGAGAAGCACGGATAGATCGATGCCTGTGTGCTTATCCTCTGCACCAAGCTTTGGTCACTAGTGTGGAAAAGGACATAGCACCAGTCCTCCAGGTGCTTGCTTCCTATGACTTAACAGGATGTCTAGATGCCAGTAATCTCATTTCCTTGCACACAAGAAAGCTAAAACTGAGAACGAACTTGTTCAGATACTTTCATGACTCAGCAATTCTGTGGGAGGTTGGTGCTCTAAGAAACCAAAATTCATTTTTGTTGTTGATGTTGTTTTTGTTTGAGATTTGCTTTTGCTGTTTAGCCCTAGCTGCCTTATAAACCAGACTGGCCTTAAACTCAACAGAGTTCCACATACTTCTGTTTCCTAAATTTGGAGATTACAGGCTTACATTCTCAAACCTGACTGAAAGCTCTTTTTTTATTATAAAGTTATAGAGCCAGCTGTGGTTGGTACAGTCAGTTGATCCCAGTTCTTAGGGGCTGATGGGGGAAAATGGCTATAATTGCAAACCTAGGCTGTGCTTTAGAACAGACCTTGTCACTCTTTTAAACATAGTCTTTGCTGATCACGATCTAGCTTTTTTTTTAAAAAAAAAAAAAAACAGCATTACTTAATTTTGAATACTAATAATAAAAGAAAAAGACACCATGAAATTTAGAAGGTTTAAGACAATATGGGAAAAGTTAGTAGGAGGAGGGAAATGATATGATTATATATTTATATTTAACCTAAAAATTGCAGAAATAATTTGGATGAGAAAAAGCATAGAAGGACTAAATTCTATTACTCTAGGTACTTCTAATATTGTTTTAAAGGCTTTTAATATTAACAGTTAAAGACTGAAACTTACTTTGCACATTATATTTCAAATTATCAGGATATTCTTTTTACCAGTCAGTGTTTGCTTGAACACCTTAATTTAAGTAATAAAAAAATTAATTCAGGCCTAGTCAGACAGCAGAGGACGTCTAAAGGATCTACTTGTCCTGTCACACAGTCAGCTGGCCTGGATTACTATCAAAACAAATATGGGACTATGCAGACTATGTATCACGTGGAGGGGCTTGTGTATGTTAAAACTGCCTTCACAGTTGGACCTCTCTTTTTTTCTTCTCTCTCGTTTAATAATTGTTTGTTACATATGAGAGGGTCATGGGAAAATGATCTGGCTTGTATTTCATAATGTTCTGTTGAAGTTATTTTTAACACTGACTGTTCAGTTCGTATCATTGCACATAGTAGAGAATATATAACATATTTATCCAACAAGTGGTGTATGGTGCCATGAGCAGTCATTTCTCAAAGGATTAGGTGCTTGTGCTATGGACTCACTGAGTCAAGTTTTTCCATTATACTTTTGTAAGATCAGAAAACTACCACAGATGTCTCACAAAAACCATACCAAATATGTATGATTTCTAATTTTTATAATTTTACTAACAAAAAAACCCCACAAAACTGTTTTCTTTTTCTTGGCCTGGGAGATACTATATCAAAGTAACTGTAACAATAGTGTTTCTCATAGATTTGTCTTTTGAGTAAACTGTCCCATGTGCTTTCCTTACCTGGAGCCTGGACAGCAGCATTGGTTGACATTTTTGTAGGACTGTCTTCACTTCAGACTGACTCAGGTTTGCCACTTCCCTCCCCACTGGGAGTTGCCATATTCTAACTTAGATATGTATATGTTTATTTGGAGATAAGTACTCAAAGAGAAAAGGGTTTATTTCTTTGCCAAGGGGTCTTACTTATTTATTGTTATATTTATATTTTTCATACAAAGAGGTTTGTGTGTGAACATACACATGCATCAGTATTTGAACAATAATATTTGTGAGCTGTCACACAATTGCTTTTGCATTGTGTAATGCAGGCATTGAGTTTTGAATATAACGTGTCAGCTAGCTTTATAAATACTGGTAGGAGCCACCTCTGAGACATTCATTACATTTTGATAGGCAGAAATCTGCACACAGGAATTTATTGTTCATGTCTTATGCTGTTCTTTTTTCTTAAAACCACAGTGTTTTACCTTTTATAGTTATATATAAAATCAATAACTGTGTGAAATTGTTTTCAAGGCCAGTAACAAATTACATATGGCAGTTATAGCTATCTACTGATCTGTTTATAAATGTCTGTCATTCAATTTAGATTTATTCCAGACTATGGAAGGTGGTTTTGAAACTGTTTGAATATGTGTTGGAAGAAGCAGTGTTTGCTGTGAGGATTATATAATTAGAAAGCAAAAGCTACAGTACCACGTGTCGATTTCGTTTATGATTTGTAGTTTCATCTGTGGACACCAAACGATATCCAGATTAAAAAATTTGGCTACAATGAAGGGTTAAGACAAAATGTATTTTGATTCTGTGATGTTCAACATCTGACATACAGATGCCTTCCAATTTTGATAAAACATGATCAAGCTAAATTAAGGAGGTATTAGTTATCTATACTAAAAAGCATGATAACCAGTGGCTTGCACTTTTTAAGAACTTATTGTCACAATATCCTAATTACTTCTAATTCTAATTTTATTTTTGTGTTCTAATTGTTTGAAAATCTGTCTTAAAAAATTAAAAAATTTGATGATGTTTCATTTTCTGATTTATAAATTAATGTTTATGAATGCTAATACATGTAACGTATCTTCCCTTTTACAGTCTTTTTTTTTTTTTTTTTTACAAAATGTGGATAATCTGATACTTTAAAAGATTATGATGGATTTACTGCATACCAGAAAGACTTATTTGTGTGTTAACTATGAAGTGTAGAGTGATATTTTCTATATAAATATTTGACAGCTAGATTTTTTAATTCTGTTGTGTTAGTAATTTGAGCTACCTATGTGTTAAAAATGAAATTTAATTCTACTTAACACTGTTATTTTAAGCAAAAACAAATATGACTTTGGTTTCTCTGGTTCCCTTCTTTATTATTCCTCCCTACCCCATCTCTTTCTGCACAGGGTGGGTATTCTGCTCCCTCCTTCTCTCCTTGGCAGGGCTTCCAGGGGATGCCACGGACTGCTCCACCGCACCGCAGACAGAGTGAGTCTGTGTCTCTCACTCCCATCCTGCTCTGGCTTCCCCTTCATGGTATTTCCCTTCTGCATGACCTGTCCCTCCCCAGTACCTTCTTCTCCCTCTTGAGCTATCTGCAGGCACCTGCTACAGAGCACTCCATGGAGCATTCCCTATGGTTTGCTCTCTTAACACTTTCTTGAGGCATGCAAACAAACCTCCACTTACGGCCTGAAAGCTCTCAGAGGTTAATTGCACCTTACCTTCTGCTGGTGACCCTAGACCTCCTGACATGCATCTGTCGTTAAATAGATCTTATCAAGATCATGACATCTTTAAACAAAAATTACTTTTTATCTACTTATTTTAAAGTGTACACATTATTCACAGATTTGATAGACAGATGCATACTGCTTACGGATAAGGCTTACTAGACCATTGCACACTTCTTTAAATACTTCTTAATCAAAGGCGTTGATGTACTTAACTGCCATCTAAAAAATCTTCTAAAAACTTCTCAAGGCCTTTTTTTAAACCACTAATATGGCTTCATAATTTGTTAGCTGCTTCGCAGCACAGAAACATTGACTTGGAATATGCATGTTTACTAACACTTAATGATTTGGTTATCACCTGACCTGCCATACATGTTGACTGCTTTAGATTATGTAATTAACTATACCTGGTAAGTTGGCTGTATTTTATCTTTTTTGAAAAGTCACCCTCTCTAAAAAAAAAAAAAGGTTAATATTAATGAAAAATAGCCAATCAGAGTTAATTCTACAGAATCTCCGTGGATTTATTCTGATTTCTACCATTTTGTCACTGATTTTCCTTTGTGAAATATCAAAAGTCTAAAGGGAATTTTTAATTAACTAAGAATATATTTATTTTTCTTAAAAAGTTATGACTTGATTTATCAAAATTGCAAATAACATGAATTCTAGATAGGACATGGTTTGGTTGGTGCCTCTTTTCCTTCTTGATTATTGTTTTGATGAAAAATAAGAGATTTTAGAGCCTGTGGACTATATCAGGTTATTCTGAAGCTAGTTCTCTTATGTGGAATAGGGAAGAGGGATAATACAGCACTGTCTTTATAAGCCCTCTGTTTTAGTTCTGTCTGAAGCCCATAGCATATGGGGAACCATAGAGAATTGCTGGTGATAATAGAAAAAGCATTAACACATGATGGACTTTGAGGCTTGCAGCCCATAGCAAACCTAACTGCTGGACAGGTTATTTGAGATCAGCCTCCCTGTCTCTGTGCTCACTGAAGCCCCTTCTTCCATCTCCTTCTCCCCACCAGGTTTTTCCCTATTACCTTTGCTAGATATGGAATTGCAATATGGGATTGAAGTAAGGTTAATTATCCTGTATTGCAGATAGGGCTATTTTTAAGTATGTTGTATCTGGAAATATCCCTCTCACTAATTCCTTAACTAGAAAAGCTTTAGCGCTTCCTTATCCTTTCTTTAGGCCATTGGCCAACTATTGTTATTTACTTCTTCCTTTCCCTCTTGAGCATAGTATTGTTAGGTTTTGATTGTGTGCTGCAGTATTGTGATCAAGACTGATCTCTGATTTTTCTAGGTCAGACCTCTTTCTGCATCTCCAGCTTAGGAAGAAGTAAGGATTAGGTGTTAAGCTCTGCTAGCTGCTCAGGGAGGGATGGATAGGTCTTTCTCTAGAGATGCTCATAGTCTTGTTAAGGCATAGCTACAGGATTACTATTCCACGTCATGTCAAAACTCTCACTGAGTCTGAGAGGTTCTATCTGAGATTCATGCTGTGGATAGCTGATGCCTAGTGCCCCACCCCCACCCCCTTTGTGTGATCAAGTATGGCCATGAAATCATAGGAATGAATTCAGTGGCTTTACAGAGTATAAGAATAGATCTTATGTGGGGGGGGGGGGTGCGGGGAGGTTGCAAAATGAACATTCAAGTGGTTGTCTGTTTCTACATTTAACTAGTTTGTGGTTCCCAGCACTCACATTTACAGACATTGATTATAAATAATAGAAAAGAGTTAAGGAGTTTTTTCTTTCATTATATTTCATTTTAAAAGTTCTTTCTGATGCCTTTGTGAGCGTTTGTCATCAGTGCAAAGGTCAGGAGCTGTGGCTGACTTCAGTAATTGCAGGCTGGTTTACTTTTAAGAGTAGATAATCCAGTGTGAGGAGATAACCTGTTCTAAACTTGCAAAGTGTGAAATCATCAATGTGTATTAGGACTGTGTAGCTCAGTCCATTTCACAAAGCTGCACTGGCCAGAAATTTTCTCTGGGAATGTTTACTTATATTTTTGTTACATTTTGTATTATAAAAAGTGAATACTAATATTTACTTTGTGCTGTTTTTCTTCTGAATTCAAATCAAACTTTTATAGGCTAGCAGAAAATAGTTTGTTTGGTACATGGAGACCCTTCCTGCAGTCAGTGGAGACTTGTGTTAACTGGCTTGGTTACTCCTTCTCTAATGTGTACCTGCACTGGATGGAGAATAATGAACAATCTGGTGCATAGTAGGGAAAATTCAGAATTGCTTCTTTCAAATAGAAGGTCTTAATGACAAGTCCAAATAACTTTTCCTGCCACATTTGGGGCATCAGAAAACAACACCTATCTGCTACTATACCTAACACCCCTTTCAGAGTTTTTTCTTGGTTATGTTACTTGAAAGAACTTCAGAATTCTTGTATCTCTGTCTGTGTGAAGCAGCGTAGATGTGAGGGAAGGGAGACAAACCATGTGAAGTACATCTCCATCTGCCCTAAACATCCAGCAATTTCTGGATGTGTTGTGTAATGTCTAAATTTATATTCTAATAATAATTATATTTACTAGAATTACATTGTTTCTTCTTTTTATTGTGTAACTTTCAGGTGACACTTAACAAATAAGTTTGACAAGTGATGACAAATTTATTTTGCATTCCAGCCCAGTATGTATTTGTTGGATGCAAATATGTGTTTGTAATCCAGTGTATGTGTATATATATTTAAAATTTAGACACAAGATTCTTAATTTGTACTTTCTCTTAGAACATAATATACATACTTTCTTCTTTAGTGATTTAAATTTTTTCTAAAAATGTTAGCAACTTACAATTAAAAAAAAGCTGAATTATGTTTCTCACGTAAGTCTATAGGCTTAACATAACCAACTTTAAATGTGGAGACCAAGAACCTAGGATCTAGAGACATGATTTGGCAGTTAAAATACTTAAGCATGAGGGTGTGAGTTCTGATTCGGAGAAACCTTTGTAAATATTGGTGGGTGTAATGGTCCACCTATAATTTCAGCCTCAGAAAGAGTAGATGGGTCCTCAACAAACTACTTAGCTGACTAGCAATATACATCGGGATCTGATCGAGAGATTCCTGCCTCAATGAATTAGGTGGAAGAATAACCAAGAATGATTCCTGGCATAACCTTGAGCATCCATATGTACGTTCAAAAATATGCATACACAAACATGCATACACCACATGAGAAATGGGGCGGGGGGCGACACTTAGACAACTTTGTAAACATTTTATGTTACCGTAGAAAACATTTTTACAGAAATACCTTTATAATTTTAAGTGTTTGTCCCTAAGGATTAAACCCATGTCAGGAAAGCTTTTTGTTGAAGATGATGAGCCTTTAGCAAGAGTAAGAGCCATCCCTCAGTTCAGCCAGATACTCAGGAATTACTGTCTCAGAGTCCACACTCTTAACCCAATATTTAAATATTGTGTTTTGGAAAGTGTTTTAAAGTATTTGGAAAATGTAATGCATTGTTTATAAAATATAGCCATATATTTAAGAAAAGAATAAAGATTGCATTGAATATGCAAGCATTTTATTTGAACTATCACTTGATCTTTATAATAACTCATAGTCAGCAATTAATATTTTAATTTTATAGTTAAGGATGTAAATCAATAAATCAGAGGATGTAATTTGCTCATGTAAGTAAATACAACAGAATTGCATCTTATTCTAAGACCAAAACCTACATCTTGCAATTTATTATAAATGACCTTTTCTTTAAAATTTCCTCTGACATGCAATATAGTGGCTCATTATAGAAGAGCTAAAAGAACCAATATAATTTTATGTTTTGTCTTGTAGTTTTTCATAAAATAAGAATATTTTGTAGCTCTAGATATTTTTGAATTTGTAAACATTTTTTCACCTAGTTACTGTAACTTGAAATTACCCTTTTTTGGTAGATGACAATGTATTATTTACATGGGTGTAATTCTGATTGAATCTTTTTTATTTTCTAGTCCACATAAGTTACTGCAGTGGAGTTTATATTTGTGTATAATCCAGTGCCAGCACTTCCTCAGGCAGGCAGAGCTCTGGAAGGACATCATCATTCACTAAAGCCAGTGCACTCACTAGGAACAATGGCCCAGTCTGACTGACTTCAATCAGTTCTAAATGCATTGTTGCTTCAGCTCTTATGAGTAGTTAGCTTTGAGAGTGACTTTTCATAAACATAAAATTTTTTGATTGAAATGAAAACTAGGCTAATTTGTAAAAACTGAACTAAGTCAAATGTACCTTAAGGAGTCATTTTTTCCCTATATTATATACATTTTGCAGTCTGTTTCAGATGGTATCTAGCATAATTATTGGCTGGTTAATTAGAAACATGCACCTAACTATGGTCTAGTAGGACTTCCCAGAAACCTAGACACCTGTTTCTGTCAACACCTACAGTTGGGGCAGGTGCTGCAATGACTGTTTTCTGTCTGTATCTTTTTGTGGCATCAGTTCTGCAGATGGTGGGAGTGTTCTTTTGCCAGCCATTGCTGCTGAGACATTGCACTTGCACACTCTACCCTGTTGGTTATACCAGTGTGATTGTATTATTGTTAAGTGATTTAGAACTTTTCTCGAAAAGTACTCTATGCATCTGCTAGGTAGTGACAAACTCTGTCTTTGAGAGGTAGTTGCATGGATTCAGTCATGTCTCAGAGACTGTGCCTCAGTAGTAAATACTGCAGTCTCTCCTAATCATGTTGATAATTTAAAAACAGTTAATTGGCTGAGCTCAGAGAATCTGTGAATTCCATATTTCTATAGTTTTTAAGTACTACATTTTTTTAACCTAGTTAAACAAATACTTTATTCCACAACAATAGTTAGGTGGGAGCCCCAGAAGATAAGAGGTGAGGCTTAAGGATGAAGTCTGTTTCTGTTCCTCTGGGTGCCCTTCCAACAGGTCTGCCAGCTCTTTGAATGACTGTTGTCTGCATATCCAGGCAGATCATAACAGATGCAGACTTTCTATGTTTACTATTATGAAAATCACTGGAATCAAGTTGAGACAAATTGACAATAAAATATTATTAAAATTAAGCTTTATTTAGTGAGATTATTTTATTTATTCTAAATTTCAAAAAAAATGTTAAGTTTTTTTTGTTTTTTGTTTTTTTAGTGAAAGTATTTTAGTTTTTCTGATATGTCCTCTTAAGTTTTCTGAGATCTGGAGGTGCCATTCTGAAATCTAGAGGACAAGAGAGTATTCTTGGTTCCCAAAAATCACTGGGAACCATTATTGGATTCATTTGAAGTTAGTTAAAGAGAGGCTTATTTAAATAATTTGTCTTCATAGTGATGTGTGTGGCCTCATGTATTATTTCTAACATCATTTCTAAGTCCAATAAGAGGTCTCTAATGTCATTGCAGCAATAAAAACAAACTAGCAAATACTAAATTTATTTCACTTTATAATATACTAGAAGTTTTTTTTTTAATTACTAAAAACATTTTCTACTTTTTTCTTTCTTCATAAGGGTTTATATGGGGCCTAATCTCCTTAGATCTTTGGAATGTTAATATTACATTGTGTTGAAGGTTTTTTTACTATTGTGTTTGGTAAAATTCAAGTGATTTCTTTGTATAGGAGTATGAAAAGTATTAAACATACTTTTCTATGGTATGAATAATTATACTAACTTGTACATTTGCCAAAAATGTATAAGCCTATTAAATATGCTTTTCTCTATGCAAATATACTATGTACAAAAGTGAGTAATGCCTAACAAAACACAAGTAGAGCAGATAACGTTGGCTGCTGCCCAGTCATGGCGATCCTTGGTGTTGTGTCTGGTCTCTGATGCCCTTGTCCTGTCTTTTTCTTGTCTCTGCTCTCCCATTGTGCCTTTGGCAAGGAGTTGAGAAGTTAGTCCATTACTTCTCTGACAGAGCGTGGTACAGTACAATTTCAGATTTTTCCTACCACTTTCCTCATAGTCACTTTTTGCTTTTCTGTTTTCTCCCAGTTTGCATGATGCATGTCAGAGCGTGCATGCATGAGATTACAGGCATGTCACAGATGACTCCATTTCTGTGTTCCTTTGAAGTATTAAAGTGTATTTAATAATAACAACAGTAAACATATATAGCTTGGAAAATGATTTTAGGTTTTTCATGTGTGTTACACAGTAGCATTTTCATACTTGAATATTTCCTTTTTTTTTTTACTTTACAGACTATGGAACAATTTACTTAGGACTTAACATTTTAGCTGCCATCATTTTTTGCTAGGTTCGAAGGGAAAGAATGCTTATGAAAAATGCCAACATGATAATCCTAGAGACCTCTGGGGTGGGGTTAGGCAATAATGATGAAAAGTTTTCCTCTGAGTTTCTTCTAGTGAGTCACTGTGGAGCCACCTCTGTCCAGAGAGATTGCTCCACCAACAAGTTTGGGCATGGTGACTAATTGTTATCCTTTGTAGGTGAGAACCAACTAAGAACCAAAGAGGGAATTTTTCAAGAAAGCTATTTCCTGTATGTTGGTATAGATTATGTAGATTTTTTTACTTACACTAACTTTAAGATAATCATCTGATTATTTGTTTATTCTGAAAGCCATGCATTTATAACTAATGCCCAAATAACCTAACAGTATGATGTTTTAGTGCTGCATTTTAAATTCTTTGGTGATTTAAAACTGATCTTTGCCACTTGCGAAGTATGTGAAATTTTAACATTACTTCATTAAATGTCATTGTCCTTCTTTAGAAAAAGAAGAGGCCTATTCCATATATAGTCTTAGGAAAAGTAGACAACATGGATCAAAACATAGAATTGAGGTTTCTGTGCTTGGGAAACCCTTGCCTGCCAGTTTGGAGTGTAATGTTTCTCCAGTATTTGTAAATGCTAAAACTCCTATGTGAGACTTGCAATTGCTGAGTCCAGTTAGACCAGATAGGTTTACTATTATTTGCAGAATTCAGTTATGAAATTATATTTCAGGGAACTGTAATCATTGGCTCAATATCTCACTAACTGTAAAGAATAGATCCAGAATTCAGACATATATCAGTCTGACTATACATCCTAAGTAATTTAGTACTGTGTTTGACTAGCTTCATCATGGAGCCATCTGGTAATTCTTTCAAAAGTTTAATATACTTTTTGTTCTAATTCCAGTTCCTCTGTCTAGGAAGGAAGTAAAGAAATTTTAGCTCTGGCATCAGAGTCACACATGCCTGCTGTTTGTTTAAAACACATAGTTGTGATTAACCTTATTTATGTATTTGAACCTAGAAACCACATGTTCTGTGGCCACTAAATTATTGTCATGTGATAGATATCTGACTATTCTACCAGACCCAATTATGAAAAACCCACACCTTAAACATTTTATGCTTAACTTTCTAATTATCATAGGTGACGTGTGTCAAAAAGCTAAGCAGTTTTTATGCATAATTATACTGTGGCTACTCTAGTAGCTAAAAATGCCTGTTGAGATAGTTTTCCCAGCCTTCAGAGCCAAAATGCCTATTCAAGTAAACAAAAAAAGAAAAAAAAAAGCACTTGATGGCTAAGCTTGTAGGTCATTATAAAAGATATCTCAGTTCAATTTAATAATGCAATAAAAATCCAACATTTTAAGAAAAGATGGTTTATTTTCTATTATCCATATTTATTTGTTCATTAATTTTTAGAAGTCAGTTCTTAGTTAATAATTATCTATTAATGACCTAACCAGTCATTTTTGGTAGTTTATGGCTAGTTGAGCCATTCTTGAATACACAGCTAATATTCACTTGCTCATTTTTATAGCAAGCATGTATTTAATCGCTACCATGTGACAAATACTACTGACTACTATGAAAAATAAAGTGCTTGCATGGGGAGCCATGATCTCTGGTCATTCTTGCAAGCAATCCAGATAGTCATCTGAGGTTACCGATCAAGATGACCATCATGCCTTTGCAGTCTCCAAGTAGTGCCTATTGCTGACATATAACCATTTAACCTGAGAATTTGTAGAATGGCATAGTGACATTTATCTAAAACTCCTATGTGAGACTTGCAGGAGCTGAGCCTAGTTAGAGGCACTGGACATCAGTCTACATTTCAGAACTTTTGTAACAATCCCTCCACAAGTTCCAAGGACAGTATTAAGCCTCACTAATTTGTGACTACAGGAGGCTTCCTTAACCCCCAATGGTGCTTGGGTTTCTGTTTCCTTATGAGTTTTGTGAGCTGCTAAGGCTGTGACATGCATGGACTAGGAAGTACTTTCCCAGATAACAGGAAATACTGTGAATTTTCCTGTCCTTGAGTCTGTCCTGTCTTCTTCCCCCACAGTATGTTGATTTTACACATAAACTCTATTTGAGCTGTTGGTGGCTGCTCGCTTATTCTGTTGCTAGCTCATTACATGACTCTTATTTAGAGTTTCTTCCCTCATGGAGTTTCTTGCTGTCCCACCTAGTGAGATCCTGAAGCACTCTGTGTCCTCTGACATCCATCAGTATCCATCAGTAACTCGCTCAGCAGACCAAGTTACGTAGCTTGTCAAGTTCCTGTAGGTGCCAGCCTTGCCTCTTTTCCCAGCAGTGTTCTCTCCACATTCCCATGGCATCTAAATGGCAGAACATCATGTTCTTTGTTAGCCATGGTCATGTACCAGCCCAAATCTTAGAATCCCCTCCCCCAGCCTGCCTACCTGGAAACTCCTGCTCACCCTCTACAGCTTCCATCCAGAATGTTTGTCCAGTTTGTGTGTTTATTCTCCAGTCAGGCTTTTGTTTTTTTTTTTGATTCTATGTTGTTGGAAGTGGTTTTATCATTTGTGTGCCTGGTCTCCTTAATGAGCTCCTTTAAGCACAGGGACAGGTTTTGCATACTCACCTCCAGGTTCTGTCATTCCTAGTACTGACGTAATAGACACACATGCTTTGTTAGTGGTGGTTTGTTGTTTCTTAGTGGCAGTCTAATTCATGGTAAACTGTTTATCCTACTGTTAGCACCTTAGACCTCACAGTGTAGAATTTCTTATTTTCCCTGAAAGAGACCTTTTCTCTTCATGACAGTGGAAATTTTCAAATCACAGTTTTTAAACATAGGGCATTCATTTTAGGATAGAGAAATTACATTACTGAAAAAACCTTTTTCATTAAGTATAAAATTCACATTATTTATCTTGTAGAAGTAAATGATTTATTTCTAATTGGATGGAGTCTTTATTAGGTTTTAATTGCTGTGAAGAGACACCATGACTATGACAACTCTTATAAATGAAAACATGTACTTGAGGGAGCTGGCTTACAGTTTCAGAGATTCAGTCCATTATCATATGGGCAGGAAGCATGAGGTCATGCTGGAGCTGAGAGTCCTAATCTTTACTCAGAGGGAGGCAACAAGAAGTCAACTGACTCACTGGGCAGTATTCCAAGCATAGAAAACCTCAAAGCCCAACCTCACAGTGATAACAAGACTATGCCTCCTAATAGTGCCACTCCCTTTGAGATTGTGGGTCCAGTTACATCCAAGCTACCACATTTCACTTCCTGGCCCCTATAAGCTTGTAACAGTATTATAATGCAAAATGCATTTAGTCCAACTTTAAAAGTTCCCATAGTCTATCACAGTCTCAACCATGTTTTAAAGTCCAAAGTTCAAAGTCTCTTCTGAAATTCATACAATCTCTTAATTCTAATCACCTGTAAAAATTAAAGTCAAAGAGCAGATCACATACTTCTAACATATAATGGTACATGATATATATTACCATTCCAAAATGCAAGGAAGGGAGCATATCAGGGAACTTTACTGAACCCAAACAAGACCGAAAACCAGCTGGTCAAACCCCAAACTCTGTGTTAGTTCCTTTTCACAAGTTGGAATCTTAGGGGAGTGAGCTCTTGCCCTGAAGTCACTACTCTCTTGATTTGATTTCTTAATCTGTTATCTCCTTGAACACAAGATTTACCTTCATTCTACTTACTGGTGCTCTTTTTCTTAAAATTTATATTTTGTAATTTACCTTGCTCAATTTGCTCCTTTTTATTATAAATCTTCACTAGAGTTGCCACTGATATTCACATGACAGAATTTATACTGTGCTATTTTGAGACTTCTGTCAACAAAATTAATCCAAAACTCTTCACTTTAGCCTTAGGCAGACTCTTTGGACACGAAAGAGCAAAGGGAGCCATTTTCTTTGCCAAAGTATTATACGAGAGATCTCTAGGCAACATACTAAAATTCTTCTTCTCCAAAACATCTTGAGTGAGCCCTCAATAGTCCAAATAACTCTTAGCACCGTTGTCTTCCATACTCCTACTAGTATGGCCCATATTCTACTGCCTTCCTAACACAAAGTTCATATTATCCCAAACAAAAATATGATCAGACCTAACACAGCAATACTCCGGTCCCTGCTACCAACTTTGGTCTTAGTTATGGTTTTTATTGCTGTGAAGAGACATTATGACCACAGCATCTCTTATAAGGAAAATGTTTAACTGGGGTGGCTCACAGTTAGAAGTTTAGTCCTTTATCATGGCAGGGAGAATGATGGCATGCAAGCATATGTTACAGGCAACAGGGAGTCAACTGAAAGTCACACTGAAGGAAACTTGAGCAAAGAGACCTCAAAGCCCGCCCCACAGTGACACATTTCCTCCAACAAGGCCACGCCTACTCCTCCTAATGGTACCTCTCCCAATGAGATTATGGAGCCAGTTACCTTCAAATACCACAGATAAGAGTTTAGACTTGTGTTTGTGTAACTATTTAGTTTTATTTCCTCAGAGAGAAGACTCAACATGACATATTTTTAGAAACTTTGTCACTTTCTAATTGTTAATCTTATAAATAGAGCTTTGTTAGTTGAATACGTGCAACAAGTCTTTCTGATTCTGCTGTTTTCATGTGTTTCTCCGTAAGAGGTGAGGAATGTCAGTAATTAGTATAAATGGCCCGTCAGTCTCAGGTCACAATGGGCCTTTCCTGGAAGACCTGTTAAAAGCCACACTTCAAACCCAAGTTTTTGATATTTTAGCCCAATTTTTAAAATAGAAAGTATGTATATCGGAGAGGAAACAGATGATTACTGATTTGTTTTAACTGACCCTGTGTCAGTTTATAACTTTTTTGCTGTATAACCCAAAATAAGGGAAGTCGCATGTCCTCTCCAGTTTGTATCACAGTAGGCTGCTAGGCCTTGAGAACTTGGCTGTTGTTCTTTGGTTCCAGTTCCAGGTGGTTTCAGGTTCATGCTGTCTCAGCTGTCACTGATAAGACTGTTGGGTTGCTGGGGGCTCTAAGGGTTGAGTTTAGTGCTTTGCACATACTGGGTTAGGTGTATTAGACATTTTGTACAAATCATTAGAATTGCACATATATTAATATTACAGTCTACCTTGTGTATCTCTTGGTAAAAGAGAGACAGCATTTGGCAATATGCATGAAAATGAACTTTAAAATGCATACTAGCTGGAGAAATGATTCAGTGGTTAAAAGTTCTGAATGTTCTTGCACAGGACCAGGGCTCAGTTCCCAGCAACCACACGATACCTTACAACCATATGTAACTTTAGTTCCAGGGGAACTTAGGTCCTATTCTAGCCTCCAAGGGCACCAGGGAAATGTGGTACACATATTCACATGCATGATAAACAATGATGTACATAAAATAAAGTGGGCATTATCCTGAAGGTTACTATTAAATGTGAGTGCTACTTAAAATTAAATCAAAGTACTAATAATGTTTTCCTCTGTATCCCTTGTAGGTAAGGTTGAAGATAATAAATCTAATGTTGCAGGGATTTTTTTTCCATAAATACTTAAAGGCTTTCTTTTGTCCCATTTAATTTTGGATCTTGTTCAGTGTTTGTTGCCTGTATCATTTTTTTTTTTTTTGCCTTATCATTTTAATGTGTGTCATGAGTTTGCTTGGATCCTGCAATTCATTCTTTACTTTAAAAAAAAAAATCACTTATTTTCCATATTGAAGTATAATAAGCAGCAATTTGCTTAGTTGAAATTGAACTTGCATTTATTTTGAGTAAATTTCTAATATAATTTGTTTTGTTTTGTTTTAAATTTTTATAGCCTCAAGTACTACAGCCTTCCAGCAGCCTTCCCAGACCTACAGACCACGCCCAGGGAAAACTAATAAAGCCACAACATATCGAGGCCCACAGTGAACATACAGAACAAGGCATGTGTCAGGGTGGTACACATCCAGATGGAAGCTTTGCACATGGCTTGCAACAAGACAGCAGCTGTGGTTTGGAAGACCATCCTTTTTCATCAAGCCCTCAGTTCACAATGGATGTGGTGAAGGACATAGAGCCTGAAACAAACCTGAGCATGACCATAAAGGCTCAGGAGCCTTCTCATTTGGCAGCAAATCAAACTAGTGACATGCAGTTTGTACCTTCTCCTCCTCAGACACCTTCCAAGTCAAGTACAGTGGACCACACTAAGAGAAATCAGTCTCCTCAGCCCAAGTCCCTGCAACATTTAAAGCCATCCACCTTGAGTTCTTTGGCACATTATCCAGATTCTGATTCATCACCAAGTAGGACTTACACATGTAAGAAGGCACCAGTAATTGCACCGAGTAATTCAAAACATCAGCCAACATCTAATCAAAACAATCTTGCAAATAATTTGAATCTGAAAGCATCTAAACTCCGTCCCCCTTCTGGATCTTTCAAACAGAAACAAATAAGCAATCCCCAACTGCAGCCTCAAGCCAAGACAAGCATCCCAAGGCCATTAGCACGACCAAAAGAACTACAGAATCCACACAGCAGTTTCCATTCTGGGGATTGTGTGGCCTCTAATCGATATTCTCGTCTTCCTAAACCAAAGATACATTAAGTGCATACATAGCCATCACCTGCCAATTTGTCTTTTGAAAACAGTCTGCTCTGTAATAGCTTTATGTGCAGTTTATTACTATGTTGGAGGTTCCATTACAGCAAATCTTAAAATTAAACAGAGAAGCTTCTACTAGTTTGGCTCTTCCATTTTATATCCTAGTTGAACTGTATACCATTTATTTGCACATTCTTGTCTCAGGTAAACACAAGTTTACTTATCCATCTCAGAGGCCAAGTCATACTATCCAGCCCTCCCTCTGCACACCAGAAAAGTCAGAGTATTTCATTTATCAGGCAACATATGTACTTTGCTAATTTCAGGCTTATATGGTCCATAACTGTGGTTATTAAAGCTCCACCCCTTTGCTTACTCCTACTGTGAATACAATTGCTGTTTTAACTAAAGATCTGTAGTGATGATGGAAGATGATTGCCCATACGCAGAGTTCTGGCCAGTGTTTGTCTGTTTATGAGGTCTATGCAAAATCTCCACAATAAATAAAGACCAGGCTTTTTAGTGGTGTTGTCTAATGGGTTTTATCTCTTCTTTTTAGGATCAGTAATATAGTCCTACTGTTTCTCCATTTATCAGACAAATTCCCCAGGCTGACAATTTTCATTATTTTATGTAGACCAAATATACATCATTATAATACCTTGTTTCATACACACATGTGCTATTTGCTTACATTGCTATTGGGTAACTGTGGAGAGTTTGACATATCTAAGGATATATTAGTTGTAACCTTTATTGGTGCTAGAGAGTCTTGCTGGTAATTGAGTTTTAAACCCTATTTATGGATTCATCATATTTTAAGTTTCCTCAACATACACTGAAAATTTAAAATTAAGTCTTTATTGTAATATTTGTATTTATTTTGACTAATTGCTAATATCTGAATACTGGAATAATGGACTTGAAATATTTGCACAGAATTTGATGGGATATAAGAGGAATTTAAAGCTTATTTTCTATAAAAAAAAATGAGTTAAAACACTTTAAGAAAATATATGTAAATTTAAGACTATCATAATAAGTTGCTTTTCTAGGTTTTCTGAGTTTCCTTTTTCCATTTTAAAGGACAGTTTCTTAAAAAGTAGATTGGTGGAGGGGGGAGAAATGAGATTGTAGGTAGGAACCTGTACTTCCTTGAGATGCTGCAGAAGGTAGTTGTGGGGCCTCCAGGTAACCAGGTCCAGGAACCCAACCATGCCACAGACCATTCCGCCAGCAGCTAAGTAAATTTACCTTACATTTGCCCAAATCATGCCATCTGGGTTGGTCATCCATAGTTCATTGAATTCATATTAAGATTTTGCAGACAAATAACCTTACATCAGTATCTAATTAGCTGACAAAAAAATGTATCAAAAGAATTATGGCCAAACCAACTGCCAGGGCTTCCTTTTTAAATGTAAATAGGTTACAGAGAAACTTTGCATCAAATGCATTGGTGGAATGCTTCAAAGTCATTTGCTGCCATTTGCTTCCCTTAGGTGTCCAAACCCCTCAAGTGAATTTGCCATTTGGAGATGCTGACCTTTGTTGGGTGTGTGATGGGTGAGCATAGTCTCACACCACAGCACTTTATTCAGAGAAGAACCGAAGCCACCCTGAACATAGGCCAGATGCTATTGAGTCATCACTACTGTGGGAAAAAGCACCTCTCTGTTCATAAAGTGAGCCAGATTGGCTGCAGCTGTATGTCTGCACGTGCTTTTCCATTATGGAGAATGAAAGTTAATTTCATATATTGCCTATTGGCTACAATCATTCTCTATTTCCTGCAATAGAACACACTAATGTATTTTTTTTAGGAGATTTGTATAGACTTTTGTGAAATACTTTTGCAAGTTGGCCTTATCCTTAGGGGAAAGTTAAAATTTTTAAATTTATTTGTAACCCTCTTGTCTGAGAGAAATGTCTTCATTATCTATTAGATAAAAATATTGACTTCAGTAATTTGTTAATTCTGATCTTTGGTCTTCGTTGCTATTTTTTTCTCCTGGATGAATTTTCAGAAATGTTTATCCACTAGTCCACCCTTTCTATACCTTTGTTGGGTCTCAGCCTTGATATAAGATAGGTAGGCTCACTCTCTCTCTCTTTCCTTAAGGCAATATATCCCAGGCTGGCCTCTCATCTCCTGCCTCCATCTCCAGAGCACTGGGATTACAGGAATGCGCCACTGTACCTAGTTTTATGTGGCAGTGGAGGTTGAATTCATGGCTTCATGTGTGCTAGGCAAGCACTGCCAAGTGAGCTCTATCCTCAGCCTTCATCATTATACTTTTAAAACATAATGTATGCTTCAATACATTATCTAGAAAAATATCTAAGATGCATTCACAAACAACATAGAATACTTAACTGCAGTTTTCTGTAAAAGCTGCAAATTATTAGGAGCAGTTGTCTGCTCCTAGTACTGAGAAGCAGAGATGAGGGCACTGCACTGCTGGATAAACAGAGATCACTTTCTCACAGCTGGCTTATCTCTTGATTGAATCTGTAAACCAACACTCTGCCAACTGTCTATCACAGAAATGTAGCTAGCTCATTCCCTCTGTTCTGTCAGCAAAGACCAGTGTGGCTGGATTCCAAGTGTGAAAGGCAAGTTGGGTAATTTTGACACATGAAAAGAAAAGAATATGCAGAATTGTTCATTTGGTTTTTAACAAGATACATTTCAAACAAAAATCACTGGGTTTTTTTGAGCTAGACTTTTGCTATGTTGCCCTGAGTTTGTGCAAAGAAAGCTTAGGCTAAGATATTTATTGTCATATGTACAGGTGATTTCAAAGCTCCCAACAGAAGGATTATAAATTATTTCTAATCATGGACCATATACCTGTTATTTTCTTTTGGAGTCTCGTTTTTTATTTGTGCAGTATTTTCAGGCACATCAACTACTGTTTGTATTTATGTAGATTTTAGTTAGGAAAAATCTGAGTGAGTGTGAAAGAAAATATCAGACATGCACTTTAAATGAGCTTAATTGCTTGTAGTTGTGCCTGAAATATTGAATTGCCTCCTGTGGGTGTGGATTTGTTAAGTGAAATGAATTTCTCTGTAAATGTTGTTGTTTAAGGGACGCTGTACAGCCTTTCACTGAACTGTATCCCAGTATGCCACTTTGCCCATGGTAGCACTAAGTTCTCTTTGAATGTCAATAGTCCTTTTAAGTATTTTACTTAATGTATCAATGACAACTTGATCCCTCTGTCATTTCCAAAAGGTCCCATGCTATAGTTGGTGTTCCAGACATAGGTGCTCTGTTTGCCACCAGAGTATGACCAGATTCCTGAGGATGCATTTTGGGGTCAGATGAGCCTGTACTGAAGGCCAGTAAGACTGCAACAGCATTTCCACACCCTCCCATTCTACACTGTAGCTCCTGTGTTGCTGAGTTAGCTTGGGTAGTTACGTTTGCATGCTTCTGCACACCTTTGAAAATGAAGTGTAGCCGTAATACAAATATATGAGGTTTTCCTTGGAGATAATGGCCTTGCTATTTTCCTTATTCTGATGCTTTAGTTCTATTTTATGTTGGTCTTTCCATGAGTCCCGTTAAGTTTCTGCTGCAGCAATTTGAGAGGATACATTTGGACAGATGATTATGAGGTTTCTATAATTATGTAATTGATTAAAGATTATGTCTTCACATTGTTGAGTAAAAGCCACCTCCTTCCTTCTTGGTAGCACATTGTCATGATGAGTAATGATGGCCTTGAGAACTTAGTTGTGACTAAAACCAGAAACAATATGTGCGATGTCATTTGCTCCATTGATTTTACAATCCAGTTCAGAGTACATAATGTATATTAGAATTTGCCTGTAAAATGAATTATGGAAACCAGATGTAAAGTCTCTTTCCTGAACGTGTTGGCTTAGTAAATAAAAAATAAAGTTCATAATCATAAAAGTATGCTTGTCTTTCTACAGTTTGTTTTCTCCAGTATCTTTCCCCTGCTAACATGTAGAATAGTTTTCCAATACTGATTTATTTACAAGCCCTCCTGCACATACACGTTATACCTCAAGCCATGACACCTGGGAATTTCAGAGCTGAGAATTCCCATCTTCACTGATTGCAATAGTTTAATGCTTTAGTTCCACTAGAATTAAGTATCTGCTATAAGAAAATATTAGGATGGATTGTGAACCTTTGAAGGAACTACCTTGATTAGGAAGCTGTGCAAAGGAGAAAATGACATTTTAATTTTCAGACATTCTTAAACAGTCCATGTACAAAATACCTTGAGTCAGAAACTTGTTTAATACATTTTTGCCTACAAACAGAATGTATTTTTTATTTCCTAATCAGTTATTATAAAACAAAAATTGAAAGGATATCATTGTATTGATCCAAAGTGATGGTGGAGGTGTGTGTGTGTGTGTGTGTCCCAGAAGAGTTGAAGAGAACTTCATTACTAAGTTTGGCGATAGTATGTGCTATTTACATCTCACCTTCAAGCTGTTTGACTTATTAGCGACTACAAGTTTACAGTGTGACTCGAATCTTTCATTCAATCAAGCATGACCACTTTAGTGCCTGCACTTACACATTTGCTTCTGTATTCATTTTTTAAAAAATCCCCACAGAAAGGACAGTCGGACAGAAGTCAGTGATTCTTCTGTGGTTTGAGGTGAGATGTTGTAGTGGTTCTGCTAGCTTCTGTGTGCTCAGGACTGTTGGGTCCCCTGCCTGGAGCTGAAGGCCACCTTGGGCACAGCCACCCTTGCTTATTCTCTTTATTCTTTCCTTTGAACTCAACAGTAAGCCAACATTACACGGACTCCTATCCAGCTTCGTTTGATTCTGTGCTCTAATCCCCACACACTGTTCTATTTCCCGTTGTATTATGTTTATTCTTGGTAATATACCTTCATTTCCCACTGAAAACAGGGATATATTTATATGTATATATATATTCAAGAATATAAATAAACATGCATATATTCAAGAACCCTTTAGCCACATGACAATACTTTCCTGCTTTCTACTGTAGTTTCTTAGAATTTAACATTGAGGTTTCTCAGTCTTCTTAATCTAACTTCCCTTTTACCACCTCATACCACAGTCTCATTTCTCAAGTCTTGCTGTGATATTCAGATCTGCGACTGTGCCTTTCTCCCTCACTCTCTTATCCATACAAAATGTAACCTTTTGAAGACCTTCCTCCCCACGCTTCCAGCGAACCTCTTAAGGAGAGACAGGTTTTACAAAGAGCCTGTTTTCCATTCATGGCTCATCTCCCCATTGTAACTCTTCTGCTCCTTGGCTGTAAATATGGAATTGCTGTGTCCCAGATTCTAAAGCATGACTTGTTAATTTATTTACAGTCATTTTGGCTCTGAAAATTTCTTCTTTGGTAGTGTTTCAAGTGACTATAGAATGGGTTTTGTCTAGAGCATAATCACATCTCAGATGTCAATCACAACTGTGAAAGAAACACTAGATATGCTTATTGTGTGCCTGGGTCCCTGGGGTTTTGTGAGAGGTCCAGCAGCAGAGAGGCCACAGGCCAGACAACCTGCAAAGCTCAAGTGGACACTGCAGGTGTTCCAGGCCACAGAGTAACTCCTTGAAAATTGCATCTTCATAAATAAGACTTGCATTTGGGAATTTTAAAATAACAGATAAATAAAAATGAGATTATTAGCACATACCAACACACTAATCTCAACCTTTCATAAACACATTGTCTCACAAGCTTTAAATTACAGGAAACTTAAGTTCCCGTGACAATTTGTATATGATGCTTTTTACACATACAACAGACTAAGGTAGGTCAAGTGCAACTGTGAGCTGCACTGACAAAAGTAATACAGTTGTGGATTATTAATGTTCTCATTTAATTTTATTACTAATGAGATGTGAATATGAGACTTTCACAGTCCTGGTAATGGGGACTGCATTGGCTAGATCCAGGGCTGGACAGAGCCCAGGAAGGTACCCAGGAAATGACTTGTGCCAGCTCTACCTTTAATCCAGGTATTCCCTTGTTCAGGCTCTCTTCCCCCTCTTGCCCTTCCCAGTCACTCACTCTTCTCATCAATTTATCTCCTCCCCAGCAAGGGAAGGAGGTCCCAAAGTCCCAAGGTACCGTAGTTCAACATCCACTCCAGGCAGATCCGCTTTTCTCACCCCAACATCAAGACTGAGTCAGATGTTTCTCTGGAGGGAATGGGCTCCAAGTTGCCAGTCCAAAATGTTTCAGATCCCAAGTTACTCAGTGGTTGTAGTTTGCAGCTTGGACATGCTTAGCTTTTTTTGCTTAAAATCCATCAGTGAGTGAGTACATCCCCTGTTTATCTTTCTGAGTTTGTGAGACCTCACTCAGGAGGATATTCTCCAAATCCATCCATTTTCCTGCAAAATTTAGGATACCATTTTTTCTCGCTGCTGAGTAGTACTCCATTGTGTAGATGTACCACAGTTTGTTAATCCATTCCTCAGTTGAGGGGCATCTAGATTGTTTCCAGTTTCTTGCTATTATGAATAATGTTGCTATGAATATAGTTGAACATGCGAATGTGCATCTTTAGGGTATACGCCCAGTAGTGGTATTGCTGGGTCTTTGAGGAGATTGATTCCCAGTTTTCTGAGAAACCACCATACTGCATTCCAGAGTGGCTGAACAAGCTTATACTCCCACCAACAATGGAGGAGTGTTCCTCTTGCTCCGCAACCTGTCCAGCATAGACTGTCCTCTGTGTCTTTTATCTTAGCCAATCTAACAGGTGTCAGGTGGTATCTCAAAGTTGTTTTGCTTTGCATTTCTCTGATGACTAAAGATGTTGAGCACTTTTCAAGTGCCTTTCAGCCATTTGTAATTCTTCTGCTGAGAATTCCCTTTTTAGTTCCGAGGCTCATTTTTTGATTGGGTAATTCAAACGTTTGGGCTCTACTTTCTTGAGTTTTCTATATATTTTAGAGATCAATCCTTTGTCACTTGTAGGGTTGGTGAAAATCTTTTTCTATTCTGTAGGCTGTCATTTTGTCTTATTGACTGTGTCTTTGGCTTTACAGAAGCTTCTCAGTTTCAGGAGGTCCCACTTTTAATTGTTGTTCTTAGTGTCTGTGCTACTGTTCTTATATTTAGGAAGTGGTCACCTGTGCCAGTTCATAGAAGTGTATTTCTCACTTTCTTTTCTATCAGGTTCAGTGTGGCTGGGTTTATGTTGAGGTCTTTGATACACTTGGATTTGAGTTTTGTGCAGGGTGACAGGCTTGGATCTATTTGCATTTTTCTACACACTACCATCCAGCTATGCCAACACTATTTGTTAAAGATACTATCTTTTTTTCCACTGAGTATTTTGGGACTCTTTATCAAAGATCAGCTGTTCATAGGTGTATGGGTTAATGTTGGGATGTTCAATTCAATTCCATTGATCTACAAGTCTGTTTTTATGCCAGTACCAGGCTGTTTTTATTACTGTAGCTCTATAGTATAACTTGAAGTTGGGGATGGTGATGCCTCCTGAGGTTTTTTTGTTGAGCAAAATTGTTTTGGCAATCCTGGCTTTCCTGTTACTCCAAATGAAATTGAGTATTGTTCTGTTAAAATTCTGTTAAAATTTCTGTTAAAAAATGTGTTGGGATTTTCATGAGAAGTGCGTTGAATCTGTATATTGCTTTTTGTAGAATTGCCATTTTTACTATGTTGATCCTACCTATCCAGGAACATGGGAGATTTTTCCATTTCCTGATATCCTCTTCAATTTCTTTCTTCAGTGATTTAAAGTTTTTTGTCAAATAGATCTGTTACTTCTTTGGTTATAGTTACTCCAAGGTATTTAATGCTGTTATAAAGGGTGATGTTTCCCTTATTTCTTTTTCAGCCCTTTTATCTTTATTGTATAGGAGGGCTACTGATTTCTTTCTTTTTTTTTAAACACTTTTATTTATTTATTTGCCTTGGTGTTTGCCTGGAACTGGAACTACAGACAGTTGTTAGCTGCCATGTGGGTGCTGGGAATCGAACCCCGGTCCTCTGGAAGAGCAGACGGTGCTCTTAACCACTGAGCCATCTCTCCAGCCCCGCTACTGATTTCTTTGAGTTAATCTTGTATCCTGCTACATTGCTGAAGATGTTTATCAGGTGTAGAAGTTCCCTGGTAGAATTTTGTGGATCACTTATGTATGTTATCATATCATCTGCAAATAGAGATAGTTTCACTTCTTCTTTTCCAATTTGTATCCTCTTAATCTCCTTCCATTCTCTTATTCCTTTAGCTAAAACTTCAAGAACTATATTGAATAGATAAGGAGAGAGAGAACATCCTTGTCTAGTTCCTGATTTTAGTGGGATTGCTTTGAATTATTTTCCATTAAGTTTGACGTTGGCTGTCGTCTATTTGTAAATTGCCTTTATTATATTGAGATATTTTCCCTGTATTCCTGATCTCTCTAGGACTTTTATCATAAAGGAGTGTTGGATTTTGTCAAAGGCTTTTTCAGCATCTAAGGATATGATCATGTGGTTTTTTTCCTTCAGTTTGTTTATATTGTGGATGACACTTACGGTTTTTCATATGTTGAACCATCCCTGCATTTCTGGGATGAAGCCTACTTGATCATGGTGGATGATATTTTTTTTTATATGTTGTTGTATATGGTTTGCTAGAATTTTGCTGAGAATTTTAGCATCAATATTCATGAAGGAAATTGGTCTGTAATTCTCCTTGTTTGTTGTGTCTTTGAGTGGCTTGGGTATTAGTGTAATTGTGGCCTCAAAAAAAAAAAAAAGAATTTGGCAATATTCCTTTAATTTCAACTGTGTGAATCTGTTTGAAGAGTATTGGTAGTAGCTCATCCTTGTCTCATAGAATTCTGCACTGAAACCATCTGGACCTGGGCTTTTTTTACTTGGGAGGCTTTTAATGACAGCTTCAATTTTCTTTAGGGTTATAAGTCTGTTTAGGTAATTAATCTGATCTTGATTTAATTTTGGTAAATGGTACCTGTACAGAATTCTGTCCATTTCTTCTAGGTTTTCCATTTTTGTGAAGTATAGATTTTCATAGTATGACCTGATAATTCTCTGGATTTCATGAGGTTCTGTTGTTATGTCCCCCTTTTCATTTCTGATTATGTTGATTTGAATACTCTCTCTCTGCTATTTGGTTAATTTGGATAAGGATTTATCTATCTTGTTGACTTTCTCAAAGAAACCACCTTATTGATTCCTTGATTCGTTGTATTGTTCTTTTTGTTTCAAATGTATTGATTTCAGGTCTAAGTTTGATTGTTTCCTGCCATCTACTCCTTCTAGGTGAGTTTTCTTCTAATTGTTCTAAGGCTTTCAGCTGTGCTGATAGTTCTCTAGTGTGGGATTTCTCTAGGTTTTCCATATAGACATCTAGTGCTATGAATTTTCCTCTTAAGACTGCCTTCATTGTGTCCCACAAGTTTGGGTATGTTGTGGATTCATTTTCATTAAATCCTAGGAAGTCTTTGATTTCTTCATTTCTTCCTTGACCCAGGTGGTTCAGTTGAGTGATGTTTAGTTTCCATTAGATGGTAGGCTTTCTGTGATTCTTGATGTTGTTGAACTCTAAATTTAGGCCATTGTGGTGTGATATGATACAAGGGACTATTTCTACTTTTTTATATCTATTGATATTTGCTTTATGACCAATTATGTGGTCAATTTTAGAGAAAGTGCCATGTGGTATGAAGAAATATGTATATTCCTTTGTGTTTGAGTGAAAACTTCTGTAAATATCTATTAAATCCATTTGCATCATAACCTCCATTAGACTCCTTATTTTTTGTTGAGTCTCTGTCTGGTTGGTGTATCAAAGGGTGAAAGTGGGGTATTGAAGTCTCCCACTGTTAGGGTGTGTGAACTGATGTGGGATTAGAGCTTTAGTATTGTTTCTTTTACATAGATAGTTACCTTTATATTAAGAGCATAAATATTCAGGATTGAAATCTCATCACTACCAATTTTTCCTGAGATGAATAAGTAATGTCCATCCTGGTCTCTTTTAATTGATTTTAGTTTGAAGTCTATTTTGTTAGATATTAGGATGGCAACACCAGCTTGTTTCTTAGGGCCATTTGCTTGGAAAATCTTCCCAACCCTTTACTCTGAGCCTGTGTCTGTCTTTAAGGTTAAGATGTGTTTCTTGTATGCAGCAGAAGAATGGCTTCTGTTTTTGCAACCATTGTGTTAGTGTGTGTCTTTTTATAGGTGAGTTGAGTCCATTGATATTAAGAGATATTAGTGACCACTGATTGATATTTCCTGTTATTTTTTGTGGTGGGTTGTATGTATTTCCTTTCTCTGGGTTTTTCTTTTTTTGGGTTATTGATTATTTGTGGTTTCATGGATGTATCTGGATCCTTAGGTTGGAGTTTTCCCCCTAATGCTTTCTGAAGAGCTGGATTTGTAGATAGGTATTGTTTAAGTCTGACTTTGTCATGAAATATCTTGTTTACTTCATCTATGATGATTGATAGTTTTGCTGGGTACAGTAGTTAGGTTGGCAGCCTTCCTTTTTCAGTGTCTGTATAACTTCTGACCAAGACCTTCTTGCTTTCATTGTCTCCATTGAATAGTCAGGTGTTATTCTGATGGGTCTGCCTTTATAGGTAAGTTGGCCCTTTTCTTTTGCAGCTCTTAAAATTTTTTCTTTGTTCTGTATGTTTTGTGGCTTGATTATTATGTGGCGAGTGAACTTTTCTTGGAGGTCAAGTCTATTTGGTGTTCTGTAAGCTTCTCGTATCTTTATAGGCATCTCCTTCTTTAAGTTGGGAAAGTTTTCCTCTATGATTTTATTGAATACATTATCTGTGCCTTTGAGCTGGAATTCTTCTCCTTCTATTCCTATTATTTTCAGGTTAGGTCTTTTCATGATATCCCAAATTTCCTGAATGTGTTATGATTTTTTTTTTTTTTTAGTGTTTTCTTTGACTGATGTAGCTATTTCCGCTATTGAGTCTTCCACTCCAGAGATTCTCTCTTCCAGCTCTTGGATTCTTTTGGTTATGCTTGTATCTGTAGTTCCAGCTTTTTCTTCAGGATTTCTATTTCCACCTTTGCTTTATTTCATGCTTTTTTTTATTGCTTCTATTTTGGTTTTTAGTTCCTGGAATGTTTCTTTCATTTTTTGGTTCTCCTTTTCATGGTTTTCTTTTCATGAGTTGTTCAACTCTTCCAATGTTTTGTTTGTACTTTATTCTATCTCTTTAAGGAAATATTTCATATCCTCTTTAAAGCCTTCAATAATCTTCATAAAGTTGTTTCTGCTGTTTTTTCCTTCTGTTTCCTCTTCATTGCTCTGTTCAGGTCTTGTAGTTGTAGAACCATCAGTTTTTTTCTGGTGTTGCTTTGTTGTTCTTTGTATTGCTATATGTATTGTTGCACTGGTGTCTGCCCATGGCTTCAGTGGTTCCCAATTAGTCAGCTCCTAGTCAGTTGTGACTAGAGGGCTTGTGTGTCTCCTTTCTGTTCTGAGAAAATGTCTGTTCAATCTTTGACTCTGCTCTGGATAGGGGACTGTGTTTCCAAGGCCCTCAGTTCTTGTCTGATGATGCAGTTCACCCTGGAGATGGGGCCCTTCTGGGCAGACCCTAGAGCCTTCTTTGACTCTGCTCTGCATGGGGATGGAGTTTCTGATTAATAACCTTCATGTTTGTTGGTTCCCAAAGTTGTTGGTTTCACATGTGAAAACAGACAGACACTACCAGTGCCACACTAAAGTTTATTCAAGAAAGTTACTAGGTGAGTACAAGGGAAGAAAAGTGAAAGAGAAATGAGAGGACCTTTCACATGACGACTCCTTTTAAGAGAATGGGTGGGCACAGCTTTACACAGCCACACCTAGAAGCATATGCAGCATGTTCTGCTGGTGCCATGTTGGGTTTACTACTTGGTCGCTACATAGCAGAAATTCTTATCTTTTACCTGGCGCCATGTTGGGTTATCAGACTAGCATGTTTACAATGTTCTTGCTATGTGCCAGAAATCCTTACAGTCTCTTTTCATTCTACACTTTTGGTTTTTTTCCCTGAGCTGATAAGCATATATATGCAGGCTTCTTATCAAATCATCAAAAGAATTCAGCGTAAAAATTGAGGTCTTACTGGACTTGTGCTGATTTTATGCATATAGTATATATTTGCACATGATTTCCAGTATTTTGATTGGGTATATTGGAAGTTAACTTGGGGGTCACAAAGTACTTGAGGGGATATGTATGTGTATGCATTTTTTTAACTAAGGAATTTGAACACCCATGTGTTAAGGTATCTTCAAGAACTCTAGAATCAATCTCCCTCAGACAACAAAAGACAATTGTATTTCACTGAGTCATGAATGTATATATTTTACATATATAATTTAGTCAGTTTGGGTATACAGTTCAAAAACATCTTAGTAAGTTTATTGCATATACAGCCCTCATTACAAATACATTTTAGAATACTTATATCATTTAGTAAAGACATATATACTCATTTATTAAAGCCTACTCTCTCCTGGCAGATACCACAAACCTCCTTATTGTGTCTGTACATTTTCTGAATTTTCAAATGAATAGCATCATACAGAATGTAGTATCTAATGTAAGACTTCTTCTGTTTAGAAAGTCCTAGTAATTGCCAGTCTATTTCTTTATTTACTAAATAGTATTTCATTGTATGGGCATATACAATTTGTTTATCCATTCACCAAGTGACAGTCATTTATTTATTCTCCACTTGAAGGTATTTTGAATAAATATCCCAATGATACCCAGAATCAGGTTTTTATATGGATATACTTTAATTTCTCTTGGGTTTATACCCATGAGTGGAATAGTTGGGCTGTATGATGCATTGATGTTTAACCTCTCAAAAAGCAGTCTGTTTTCCAGTGTGGCTGCACAATTTAATATCCTTAAAAGCAGTGTTTGGTGGTCCCGATTCCTCCCTTTCCTTGCCACATATCATCATTGTGTTTTTCTAGTATGTCTGTTCCACTGGGTTTGAAGTGGTATCAAGTTGTGTCTTTGCATTTGCACTTTCTTAGTAACTGATGTGTCCAGCATCTTTGTGTGCTCATTTATGGTCTTTGGTGACAGGTCTATCTGCATCTTTGTCTTTTCTTATGGGTATTTGTTATTACTGAAGTGTGAATATATACCGTGAGCTCTTGATACAAGCCACTTATCAGATATGTACTTGACAAGAGGTTTTCTCCCAGATGGTTGCTTTTCTTCATATCTTATGTAGCACAAATGTTTAAATCTTGATAAGGCCAAATGTAATGATCTTTAAATTTACCTTATTGCTCTTTTGATGTCATACATGAATTATTGCTAAGACTGAGATCTTGAAGACTGACTTCTATAAATTCTTGGAGCAGTATTATTGGATTTCTGCACTGAAACCTGTGCTGCATCCAAGCTGGTTTTGGTACCCAGTATCAAGTAAAGTTATCTGCATATGACTTTCAGTTTACATTTGTTAAACGCCCTCACCTTGGCACCTGCACTGAAAAACAACTGAGTGTAAAAAGAAGAATTTGGTTCTGCAAAGTGAAGTCTGTCTTAGGATTCTCTGTGTTCTTGTGCCCATTCCTACTGTTCATAATGGTGGCATTAGAACCATAGATATTAAGAAGGAAGTCTTCCCTTGTCAGTCAAGGATGTTTTGGTCATTCATGGCCTTATATTATTCTGTGTAAATCTGGGGATCACTTTGTCAAGTTCCTCAAAAGCACACAGGACTTTTAGGAAGGACAGCAAGACTTTACTGTGCTTGGGTTGAATCATCTTAACATGACCAAGTCTTCTGGGCTACATAATGAACTGTCTCTCCAATTACTTCTGTTTCATAACCATCAGGGCACAGATCTAACATTTCTACATTTCTTTCCAAATATGTGACTCTTTTTGATGCTACTATGGGTGAATCTGTATTACTGTTTTCTTTTTTAGATTTTAGGTTGCTCAGCATTTGTATTCAGGGATGCAATTGATTGTTTTATGTGGATCTCCTCCTGAGATTGTGCTGACTTCTCAGTTTTAATAATGTTATTATGGGCCTCCTGGGGCTGTCTGCTTACAGGATTATGTCTCTGCAGACAAAGTATGGATGTCCCTTTGTCTCTTAAGTGTATGATTGCACAGACCTCTTCTGTCCTGCGGCTGCGGCTGCTAAAGCTGGACACTTTGGGAGACTGACTGACTTACTATGGCCATAAAGCCTGCCTAGGAAAATGGCTGCTGTGGCCCAAAGCAGCCTTCCATCTTCGGGGTAGGACAGGAGGAGCGCTGGCTTGCTTTTAGAGGCTGTAATAGAAACCCAAGGACATAGTATGAGCTTTCCTGACCACTTGGATTTGGAGCCCTAATTGTGGAAGCCTTTTGCCCACCTTCTTTTCTTCAGTACAGTTTACAGCAGGTGCCAGGACTGGACCCCAAGTACTGCCCCTGAAATGTTTTCATAACGTTTATCTTATCTGTTATCCATGAGAAAATACTGGAACTCTTCAGAATTCAGCCAGAGCATTTGGAAGGTTCAGCTTCTAGACTTCCAGGCTGTCTATAGCTTTAGATAAATACTCCCACAAAAGTGTTCAGGATCTGATGTCTAACTTAACACACACACACACACACACACACACACACACACACACACACACACACACAAATGATTAAGAAAGAATGAACGGGGTGTTATTTGTCATGCTTTGCTTCAGAAGAGGGTTAAACTCCTTTTAGTGAGACGACTTAGACAGGACCTAGCTAAAGGCAAGTGAGTGGAGAACCTGGTGACCCAGAACGACTTCCAGAGTTAAGCCTTTGCCAGTGTGAACATTGGAGTCTGGAAACCCATATTTGTTAGCATTGATGCTGTGTGCACTGGAGGAAGGAAAAGAGTACCCAAAACAAATTGGTGGCAGTGTAGGCATTTCTCTTGCTTTATCAGAAACTCTTGGGATCCAGACACATTCTGCACTCTTAAAGATAGCGGCCTGATTCTCCAGCTTGCCTCATGGTATTGTATGATTCCATGTAAATTCTAGCATCATTTTTGTCAGGTTCTGTGAGACAGCACACTGGAACTTTGATGCAGTTTCTGGAGAAATGAGAGCCCAGCCTCCTTCATTGCCCACTTACTTGGCTCCTTTCTATTCAAACTCATCCCAGAAAATCTCAGGGCCCACACCAACCCCATCATCTTAGCACATAGACCAATCTGTGGGGCGTCTGGAAGCCACATTTCAGGCATGTGGTAAAGTACTCAAAGAGCCCGGTGAGGTTGGTGGTCACGACTTGGGTGGGAGGGAGGGAGCTGATGATCCGATGTGTCTGGTGGTCTGAGCTTTAGATTCTGCTGTCTCATTCTTACAAGGGTCCTAAAATGCAGCCACTAGTACTTCCATTTTGCAGGGAGGACACTTGTGCTCAGAGAAGTGAAGTAAGCTCCTGAGCTCACAACTGTTAAACAGCATGATAGAATTCAAATTGAATCCTCTGCTGCAGAATCCTTGTCCTTAATCACAAAACTTCTGTAATTTTCAAGATACATTTTATCCCATTTTAATTTTGCAATAGCACATCCTTTCTGGTACAAAACTAAGGTTCTGGGAGATAAATCACCTGCCTGAAGTTATGCAGAAACCCAATAGTCCCTTAGTGGAGTTGGAGCTTCGCGTCTTCTTTTATATAATGCTGCCACCTAGTGGTCAAATTGGAAAAACAAATTCTGAATACCTGCATACTGCGTTCATCCCCCAGAATGATTTACAATTTCATAACTTTTCAGAATCAGACCATCTCAAGAGATGTAAAATTAGAGTCCCATATCCAGAGAAATCTTTTTAGTAAGTAGATATCTTACTAAGCTTTCCTAGCTTCCAAAGCAAACATGGACGTGAGCATTCCATCGCCCTCACTCTCTGGTGGGAAGGAGAACAGTTCATAACAGGTTTCTGGGCTTGCAATTAGATCAGCATCAACACTTAGGGCACTCGATGTGGCCTTTCTGTGAATTCTGATTTACCAAAAATGTCAACATAGGCTCCTAATTTAAGTGATAGAAGAGCCCTGGTCAGATGGGAATGCCCTGTGAATTGGGTTCATTTTTTTTTTTATTAGGTTTATTAAAAGAACGGGTGGGGGAAGGGAAGGGAGAGAAAGAGAGGGGGGAGGAGAGGGAGCAGAGAAAAGACTGAATTGGGTTCAATTAAGTTCAAAGGTAGCTCTGAGGTTACCTCACCTTGTGGCTTGATTTGGTGGCTGACAGTGGTGCTCTGTGCTATGGATCAAATATGAACACCAGACTTCTGCTCTTGGTACAACATGTGACTACAGATAACTAGAATAGAAGCTGCTCTGATTTGTAATGTCTTAGAATTGTAAAATTCACACCATATCTCAAATCAAAACCAAATTAAAATATCTCATTTATAATTTTAAATTATTACATTTTGAAGTATATTTTTATATTGGATTATTAGAGTGAATTTCACTTCTCATACTTTAAATGTGACTTCTTAAAGAATTTATTGTTGTATAAGCAGCTGATGTGGCAACATGTATCTGTAATTCTGGTTTTTGGGAGTCTGAGGTAAAGAGAGTCACAGGTTTGAGGCCAGACTGAACTACACAGCAAGATCCTGTCTCACAAACAAAATATAGCAAACATAAAACATATAACGCAGACACACAAAACAGTAAAACAAATACAAAGCAAAGCACAATGTAATAAAATAAAATGCAAATCTGATGGATATTGAAAAAATGTTGCATTTATTCTTTCTGTCTCTGTCTATCTGTACCCCACCTGTGTGCTTGTGTGTGCACATGCATGTGTGTGTGTGCATGCATGTGTGTGTTCAGGCAAGTGCAGAGGTCACAGGAACATGTGGTTCCAAGGATGGAACTCGGGATGTCAGGCTTGCCTAAAGAACTCTCACCTGCCATGCCAGCTAACTGCTCTGTGGCTCTGCATCTGTTAGAGATAGTCCCAGTTATTTGGCAGCCTCCTTCAGAGTTCAGATGGCAGTGAAGTTGGTTGGGAAGGGTCTGTACACAAAGCCTAAGAACTCTGACAAAGTTTTTACTGTGTACATAAGGATGGGGCAACATGTTGCCCTTGATCTTCAGATCTCCCTGGCTTGGGAGATTCTGAGATGTCTTCAGTGAACTACAAGATGGGTGACAAAATTTGGCTGCAATATCAACTATCCCAAATTCTGCTCTGTGTATGGAGACATTTGATTTTTTTGTGTATCAATCCTCCAGGACTGCAAAGGTTAGAGAGGTTAGGGTGTCACCAACTACCTGGAAGAAAAGGGAAAGAAAGCATGTGTTTCTGGGGGGAAGATGAACAGATGGGTCCCCTATGAATAGGGTTCTTTCCTCTTCATTTGAGTACCACTTACTTCATCAGTAGGCTGGCCTGGGCATCAGAGTCTGGACTTAATTTGCTGGATTTGCTTTGCTTGTTGTCTGCCATTGGCAGCTTTCAGAGGCCAAACTTTGCATGTTTCCTTTTGCTCCAAGGCTGTAAAGAGAGAAAGTGAAGTAAAATGCCCTTTTATGTTACCCAAATCTCAATAAACATAGTGGCCTACGCTTTCAAGACCATGGAGATATCCCCTACTCCCTCAGTCAGGCTCATCATCCTTGGGTTTATGCTTCTCCTGCATTGAGTGTTGTAGTGTTAAGAGTCATTTTCCCAGACATTTCAGCTTCTCTTTCCTGGCTGCCCCATTCATGACACCAACCTGTCAGCAGTGTTTTTTTTTTTTTTTTTTTTTTTTTTTTTTTTTTTTTTTTTTTTTTTTTTTTTTTTTTTTTTTTTTTTTTTTTTTTTTTTTTTTTTTTTTTTTTTTTTTTTTTTTTTTTTTTTTTTTTTTTTTTTTTTTTTTTTCCTGCTCTGCATGGTGACTGAGCAGAGCAGAATTTATGAAGAAACTCCTTGACACTTGTCTTACTATTATTTGCTGTGATAAGAAACCATAATGGAGACTCCTATAGAAGACAGAGTTTATTGAGTTATGTATGGTTTTAGATGCAAACAACTACAGCATCTAACATCACAGGCCTGAGAGTCTTGTTAAATCACTCTCTTTATCTATCTATCTATCTATCTATCTATCTATCTATCTATCTATCTATTTAGTTTTTTTAAAGTCCACTAATGAGTGAATACATCCCCTGCTTCTCTTTCTGGAATTGTAATACTTCGCTCAGGAGGATATTCTCCAAATCCATCCATTTGCCTGAAAATTTTAGGATATCATTTTTTCTTACTGCTGAGTAGTACTCCATTGTGTAGATGTACCACAGTTTGTTATTCCATTCTTTAATTGAGGGGCATCTAGGTTGTTTCCAGGTTCTTGCTGTTACAAATAATGCTGCTATGGAGATAGTTGAGCTAATGCTTTTGGAGTGTGAGTGTACCTCTTTAGGGTTATACCTAAGAGTGATATTGCTGGATCCTTGGAGAGATTGATTCCCAGTTTTCTGAGAAACCGCCATACTGCATTCCAAAGTGGCTGAACAAGTTTACACTCCCACCAACAATGGAGGAGTGTTCCCCTTGCTCCGAAACCTCTCCAGCATAGGCTGTCATCTATGTTTTTAATCTTAGGCATTCTGACAGGTGTAAGGTGGTATCCCAAAGTTGTTTGGATTTGCATTTCTCTGATGGCTAAAGATGTTGAGTGCATTTTCTTGTGCCTTTCAGCCATTTGTAATTCTGCTAAGAAGTCCCTTTTTAGTTCTGAACCCCATTTTTTAATTGGGTTTTAAGGATTTTGGGCTCTAGTTTCTTGAGTTCTCTATTTATTTTAGAGATCAATCCTCTATCACTTGTAGGGTTGGTAAAAATCTTTTCCCATTCTGTAGGCTGTCATTTTGTCTTATTGACTGTGTCCTTGGCCTTAGAGAAGATTCTCAGTTTCAGGAGGCCCCACTTATTGATTGTCGTTCTTAGTGTCTGTGCTACTGTTCTTATATTTAGGAAGTGGTCACCAGGGCCAATGCGTTGGAGGGTATTTTTCACTTCCTTTCTATCAAGTTCAGTGTAGTTGGGTTTATGTTGAGGTCTTTGATTCACTTGGATTTAAGTTTTGTGCTAGGTTTGGATCTATTTTTATTTTTCTACACACTACCATCCAGTTATGCCAACACCATTTGTTGAAGATACTTTCTTTCTTCTATTGAATATTTTTGGCCTCTTTGTTAAGAATCAAATGTTCATAGGTGTGTGGGTTAATGGCTGGGTCAACAATTGGATTTAATTTATCCATGAGTCTGTTTTTATGACAGTGCCAAGCTGTTTTTATTACTGTAGCTCTGTAGTATAATTTGAAATCAGGGATGGTGATGCCTCCTGAGGTTCTTTTGTTGAGCAAAATTGTTTTGGCAATCCTGGCTTTCCCATTATTCTAAATAAAATTGAGTATTGTTCTTCCAAGGTCTGTAAAAAATTGTGTTGGAATTTTGATAGGGATTGCACTGAATCTGTATATTGCTTTTGGTAGAATTGCCATTTTTACTATGTTGATCCTTCCTATCCAGGAACATGGAAGAGCTTTCCATTTTCTGATATCATCTTGAATTTCTTTCTTCAGAGATTTAAAATTTAAAATTTTTGTCAAACAGATCTGATACTTCTTTGGTTATAGCTACACCAAGGTATCTCATAAGTTTGGGTATGTCCTGGATTCATTTTCATTAAATTCAAGGAAGTCTTTTATTTCTTCCTTAATTTTCTCCTTGACCCAGAGGTGGTTCAGTTGAGTGATGTTCAGTTTCCATGAGTTGGTAGGATTTCTGTGATTCTTAATGTTGTTGAGCTCTAACTTTAGACTCTGGTGATATTATACACATATTTTGGTACCTGTGGATATTTGTTTTATGACCTAGTATGTGTTCAATTTTAGAGAAAATTCCATGGGGTGCTGAGAAATATTTATATTCCTTTTTGTTTGGGTGGAGGTTCGTTATATATCTACTAAGTCCATTTGTATCATAACTTCTGCAAGATCTCTTATTTCTCTGTTGAGTTTCTGTCTGGTTCACCTATCCGAGGGTGACAGTGGGGTACTGAAGTCTCCCACTGTCAGTGTGTCAGGTTTGATATGGGGTTTAAGTTTTAGAAGTATTTCTTTTACATATGTAGGTCCCCTTCTGTTAGTTGTCAATTTGATTATATTTGGAATTAACTAAAAATCCCAATGTCTGGGGACATCTGTGGGATTTTTAAAAATTAAACCCTTGGAAGTGGGAAGACCTACTTCTAATCTGGGTCTTTGAGGTATAAAGATCCACTTTAATCTGGGCCACACCTTCTGCTGGTAGTGTACATACAGAACATGTAAGAAAGAAGCTTTGTTATTTGTCTGTTTGCCCTTTCTCTTGCTGGTAAGTTCATTTATTCACGGGCATTACTTCTTGGGGATTCTGGTGTATACTGAAGATCAGCTGAGATATCCAACCTCATGGACTGAACAACTATTGAATTTTTGGACCTTCTGTTCATAGGCAGCCATTGTTGAATTAGCTGGACCACAGCCTGTAAATAATTCTAAACCCCCATATATGTACATATACATACATACACACACACATATATATATACACACACACATTCCCGTGTATACATCCTCTCATACACACACGTACATCTTATAAGTTGTTGCTCTAGAGAAACCATGACTAATGCAGAAGGAAATGGTAGACGGTGCGTGCGCAGGACTCTCTGAAGGTTTGGCCCTGTGTTAACTTTGGTAAACCTGAATTTTCATGATTGATTTTGTGCAGGAGACACAACCTTAGCAGGTGGCTGGCTCATGGTTGGCACTTACTAAGCCCTAGAATAAAATCTTGGAGATTGCAAACTCTGTCTTGCTCTCTGTTCTCGGAGCAGCTCTGGAGGAGCCTTGCATGTGACTCAGATTACGGCTCTCAGAGAGAGATCAATTGCTTCTGGTCTATTGAGTCTTTCTTGAACTTCCAAAAAAATAACTCTGGGTACAGAAGTCTGGACGGTGTCACTTGCAGCCTTTCCTACAGGAAGGGGACACTACAAGAAATTCAGTTTTTCTAAAGGTCTCTCAACACTCCAAATTTAAGGAAAAGAAGTTTCCGGGGGCTTCTAGGTCTCTTGAGGGATTCCTTCCTGCACCTGAGTTGCTGAGTCCCCGAGGTTAGACATGCGTTCCCAGGCACAGCCACACGAGGGCGCAAAACTCACTCTTTTAAACGGCTCTCAATTCTGAAGAAGAAAGAGGCCTGCAGCCCAGTGAGTCTTTGGAGCCTGCCTAGATGGTCCTTTAGCTCTGGTGGAAATGTGAAGATGCCTCTCTGCCATTGGAAAACTGAGGCCCCGCTCTGCATTCCCAGGCACAGCACCCAGCGACAGGCTGGAAGATCTCAGGGCTCCAGGGGGCTGGTATGCTGGATAGTGAGCAGTTAAATAATAGCCGGCAGCCATGAGTCCTTGATAATCTGTGATTCCTGTGTGGGTTCTGTGACTGCACACAAACCAAGGTATAGGTGCTGGTGGTGCTCAGCTGGAAATTGGAGGACTGTGCTTGCATCGACTGTTTAAGTGGCAGAGCAGACAGTGTCACCCACGATTAATCAGGAGTAGATCCTTAAGACATGGGACTCAGGTGCTGGTAGTGAACTCATCACCTTGGTCTGGAGAGCCGGCTTGGCAGCACTGCTTGAGAGAGCACTTTGCAAGATGCCTGGGGCAGTTCAGGCTGAGGGGGAGCTTCAGAGAAACTGTTTTCTTTCCCTCTCATTTATGGTCCAGTGACCACAGGCTACTTATTACCCAGGGCCTGCCTGCCGACCAGGGCAACCCAAAGGGGACTTTGTTTGTTTTATAAATGAAATTCTAGGATGACCACTCTGCAAATATAGAGCACTTTCTCTCTGTATTTTCCCGTGTTGAACTCATTTCTAATACTAGGGATTATGGGAGGGCAAATACAGTGATCCTAGCCTTCGGCTTATGTTCTAGCACAGAAACAGATGAGTGTATGAATACGCTATTAAAGGCTCTTTGACTTGTCCAGAAACATAGGAGACGAGGAGCTGGGTGTGTGTTGCGTGTCCAACTATGTTATCCTCAGGCTGTGTGTCTGTGAGAGGTATTTGGCTGATTCTATCTTGGATCTGGGACCCAGGACAGGAATCATGGAATAGATGCTATTTGACTGATCACCTGAGGGTTGGGAGTCAGGGGACCCATGCTCTCATCTATGACAGCTAAGGCTGTAGGAACATAGTGGCAGGTGATGTCCATATGTGGAACATTCCCAGGGGCCTTCGGAATTCTCAGAACTGCATCTGGAGAAAAATGCCTGATCAGCTGTGGTCTAGAAATTTCCAGAGACTGAGATGCCTGTAAAATAAGGACACCTGTGCTTTGAGATGAGAAGCTATCTAAAAATGAGTGTCTTCTGGATAATGGTCAGCATAAAACTCAGATTGTAGGATTTGGGAAAATAGGCAGAAATGCTTAAATTTGAACATTTAATCAGGTTTTATTTCCTAGAATGCATTCTGCCAGCAGGGGGAGCTGCAGGGTCATCAGATAAGCCCTGAAGGTCCCTCCATAATTCTTGATACAGGACCTGGTTAGGTGTTGTGGTGGAAATATTATCTGTATGATGTAAATAGAGTAACTGGTTTGGCCTATGTGGAGCGTGGTAGAAGTGGATGGAGGATCAGAGGACAGGCAGGTAGAAGGAGGACAGAATTAGCCAGTCGCCATCTGTCTCCTGAGAAGAACAGACATGTAAAAAATCCAGGTGAGCCACGGGCTGGGCCATGTGTCGGGTAGATTACTAGAAATGGGTTGATTTAAGATGAAAGAGCTAGCTAGTAATGTGCTTGAGACATAGGCCAAACAGTATGAAGTTAATATAAGCATGTGATTCATTTCCTTGGGGGACAAAAGCCGCCGCAGGCCAGGTACTAACCTCCAGGCCCAAAAGAGCCCTGTAAAACTTCTACAAGTGTCTTCTATGGACCTACAGGGCACCCTTGAAATTCAGGCCTCCTGCTCAAGACAGCTCTACCTCCCCTGGATGGCCTTCAAGTACAAGTGTTTTTCTTTCCGTGATGCAATTAGGAGCTTAGATTCCCTAAGTAGTGACCTCTGAAGTTGCCATTTTCTTCTAATCTGACCTAGACTTTTCTGACTCTAGAACCCAGAGTCTCATTTCTAGGGAGCTCTTCAGGCCTGGGCAAGGATGGGGGATGGCTCACTATGCTCCCTGGTGACAGTGGCTGCCATCCTCTGCGAGCCTAGCTTGTTCTTCTACCTGTGACCCATGGTTAATCTTGGAGGACCACTCAATGGATGCTGGCTGTGAGGTCACCAGTGGCCATTCTAGCCCGGGCTAGTGGGTGTAGAGCTTTGAGCTCTGTGTTCTGACAAACCTCAATCAAATCTGTTGTGTGACCGTGAGAAAGTGACTTAAACTCTCTAAGCCTCAAGAGTCCTGTGATGCTGAAGTCATGTGGATGTGGCCACACCTTGCCCTGTCCTTCCTGGAAGGTTCCTGTGCTGTGTCTCATGCAGGGGTCTCACCTTCCATGCCTCAATCTGGGGAATTTTCTCAGTTTCATTCCTCTAAAAAGCGCAAGCTGAACTTTTCTGTGATAGGTACCCTGTGCTTGTCCTAGGCAGACCTGGAATCTTGGACTTGTGGAGATGAGTATGTTATGCCACGAGTCATGTGTGAGCATGCATGATGTCTGTGTTTTGGTGTAACTGTATGCTTGGATTTCTCTGTAGGGTTATGCTTTCCTAAGTGAATGCATTTGTATATGTGTGAGAGCATGTGTGCAGACTTTATAGGTAAGTTTATAGTTATTTATTTATTTGTTTATTTATTTTCAAGGTGGGTCTAATGCTCTTAAACTAAACTTTTGATTCTGCTGCCCCTATTTTTCAAGTATAGGGACTTTAGCCATGTGCCACCCTGCCCAGTTTTATGAAGTGATGAGGATAAAACACAGGGCTCTTTGAGCAGTAAGGCAACACTCTCCAAGCTGAGCTGCATCTCCAGCTCTAAGACTGTGTATTTCTGTGGGAACCTGTCATGGCATGTATGATATGTGAGCCACATGTGTGGTTCCAGGATGTCAGTAGGCATCATGACAGGCGACTTCTAGTCCTCAGTTCTCATTCTGCTTGATTTTATGAGCTGGCTCTGATGTGTATGGAGTTCTCACTGGCTTCATTGTCTTTCTGGGGACTCAATGGGGCTTGCTGGTAGGTGTCTGGCTTCAGTCTTGGAGCTGCTGGCTGCCCCATCTCCAGAGAGTGGGGCCAGAGCCAGGGAAAGCCCAGTGCTCCAGGCTAAGCTGATCCACTTCAGAGTTCTTTCACAAGACCCTGACACTCACTTCCTGACTGACTGCAGGCAAAAGGAGAGAAGAAATGAACAACAAACCACAATAGGCTGCATCCATCACATGCCTCCCCATGCTTGACAGGACCCATGTGAGAGTATCTGACTTAGACTTCCTTAGTGGCAGTGGGTATTCTAGTCCTAGGTTTCCATGTCTGGTTTTTGTCCCTGGCCCTGGAGCACAGGGACTTCTCCTGCTCTCAGACCGCAGCCTTGGACAGAAAACAGCCTGAATCATTTTCTTTCTGGAATGAGTTAGGGGATTGGAGCTGTGGTTGTGGCAGAGCAGCACAGACAGGACCCATTCCTCTGGGTGGGCTGCCTGTGTGGGGGCAGGGAAGGCAGACCCCTGTCTCTGTCTGTGTAGCAAAGAAGGGGTCTATTGACTCCCCATGCCCAGAATTGGACCTGCCCTCGGGTATGTGGGCTCCAGGGCTTGGAAGCAGCTCATCACTCCTGTCCTTATCTTTCCTCCCCTGGCTTTGCTCTGCCTCCTTAGGCGGACTCTGGTTACGTAGCATACACCCAACTGGGACGTGTCCTGGGCCCCCTTCCACTGAGACAAAACATCCCAAGGGAATATAGGGGTCCCAATGTGGAATCCCAGAGGATCTGATTGAGCTGTCCTGTAATCCCTGACAGTGACTAGCCCAGAGACCATTCCGTTAGTCAGAGCCATATCTAGGGCTACTATTCCTGTGTCCATTTGACAGAGGCAGCTTAAAGGGGACACAATGTCTGATCCCTCCCACAAGGCTGCTGTGCTATAGAGAGCTGAGTTATGTTGAGGATGATTCCAAATGATTCTAGAGTGCTTCTCTTGTTCTTCTAGTCTGACTGGAGAGCCTATGGACATCCATCCTGGGTAGACTTTGAGCGTGACCACTAGGCTGTCATCCCCAGTGAACCTCTGGATGATATGCTTGTCTAATTCCAAGTCCTTAGCTGTGCAACGCTCCCAGCTTTCCTGTGATACTCCCAATCCTGTGCCTCTGCTAGCTCAGGTAGAGGGGAGAGGCCTTCCTCTGACAGGCTATCGTCTCCAAATGTAGCTTGGGATGGCTCAGGACCTGCACACTCAGTAGGGAGCAGAAGGCCCATGAGCTGTGAAGGATATGGGGATGTGGAGCTCACATGGGTATCTTCTGCCCCTTCTCCACAAGTTGGGCTCTGGTCTACCTTTCACAGGTATATCCACACATCCCCCTGCACACTGAGTTGTGGTCTCTTTCCTGCCGCTCATCACGTGAATCACGGGTGTTGTACCAATGGAATAGCTCTGTCACTCAGTCCTTAGGGTGATTACTATTTTATGTTTTCTAGGGTTGGGTTTCTCTGCCGGATTTCCTGCTCTTATTTGCAGACTGAGATCTGGCCATTTGCTCCTCCCCAGTGGGTTCCCTCACTACTTTCTGCTGTAACCATCAGCAGAAAGGCATTCACTTACCTTGCTGCAACCTCTGTGGAGTATGTGCATGCTTTAATCACAGACTTGGTCATTTCAACACAGCAGAGTTTCACCTGACTACATCAGGGCTTCACCCAAGCCAGGTATGCATGGTGGCCACTTTTTATATAATTGCAGCCACTCTAGATGACATCTTTTGGAAAGGTTGGGGATGTGCCCTCTCTTTCTGGGAGGTAGAAAGGACAGTGTTAGGTCTCAAAGAAACTCAGGGCAAGTCTCATTCAATATCTGTGGCTCCTCCCAGCACTCTCACCCTATCCAAACCTCTCCCTCCCAAGGATGAGGCTTTGGCTTTCATTCCACCAGACTCTGATCCCTATAAACCATCAGCACAGTTTGGCCACACAGTCTCTGGGTCTCCTGGATCTCTCTTCATCCATTTACCACCCCTTTTTCAGACTGTTGGCCATGCTCAGTCTGGATGCTTCCAACTGCCTCTGGCTGTGCTCACCCTCATATCTACAACAAACCTTCTTTTCAAACATACCTAGAAGCATCGTGTCATTTTTTTTTTCCCCACTCAGGCAAGGGACAGTGCCTTCTGTTCTGTAGTCTTGGCGGAAATCGGTGGTCTAGCTAAGGTGGTAGCCCTGTCCGCAGTGTTCTGTCTGGTACCACACCATCTTCACTTTGTCTCTTCTCCATTCAGTGTGTGGTCCTGTGCTCAAGGATGGGAGCCTGTTCTGGAGGGTGTGACTGCGCAGCATGGTGTGCTGACAGATGTGGCTTTTCTCCTTTCTTGCTGAATCTTTGAACCAGTCAGCCCAAGCTACTGGCCATCCTCTCCCTGACAGTCTGCAATGACAATGTGCTTGCTCCCAGCCACACGCCATCTTGTCTGCTTGTACTGCTCAGCAGGACCAGGATGTTGGATGAGATTTTGGAGGGACCTACTGACTGGAACAAAACCCTGCACTGTGATGGACAGAAAAATCCGAGGCAGAAATTAGTCATTGTAGCTTGAGAACACTGTGATTTAAGAGCAATGACTTTTCCTGCTCATCTGTACTGGTCTCAGGTTTGAAGAGCAGACAAGAGATTTCTGAAAGTCACAGAATCCTGAAGCTAAGTCCATGAAGCTTAGTATAGAACTGGAAAACAATTAGCCTTGGTGAAGCTATCATGTGCATCAAGGGTATTGCACAGGTTGCTTCCCATGTGTCTCCTGGATGGTGGCCCACCATGCTCTTCATGTGGAGTTACTGTTGGGCTTTTACCATCACTGTTGTTGTGTTCCACGCAGTGGATGACTGGGAAATTCCTGGATGGGTCCGGAGCCTCCTTTATCTCCACCCTTCCTAATCCCTGTGTCTTTCTGACTCTTCACTTTGTGCAATAACAAAACCTTCCAGGCAGTTAGAACATGTACCCCTACCCCTTTTATGGGTTCCTAGGCTTCAGTGCACCTGAGGTCTGAGGGGTGTCCTCTCTGCATGCCACTTCTAAAACCTGAAATAGCACATTTTCAAGCAGCCTCGGAACTCTTTTAGTGGAATGAAATAATGAGGGACAATTGCTCTGTGACATGTGATACTCTGTTTTGAGTTTACCCAAAATAACAAGATCATTTTGTTTATAATGAGATAACCAGGGAGCCATGCTTGGTAGGCCTTGGTGTCATTACAGAGTCATTTCTATGTTAATGGAAATGAGAAGAGAATACAGACACCGCTGGCTGTCACGGATTGAAAAGGGTGACATTAAGCATGCCAGTTACAACGCAGCGAGGTAGCCCTCATTCAATGAGGAGGGTGAACAAACGACTTTTATATATACATGTATGTTCCTAGATTAAAGAGTATTGGTGCTTCTTTGAAGACTTGATCCAGTCAACCAAGCTTGTCTTCTCCTACCAGGCATTAGATCCAGGACAGTCTTAAAAGGGTCAGGTGGGATATGTAAATCTCAGACCATCATCCTGAGTACAGCTTAGTGACAGGGAAACTGACTCTAAGCTGGTGAAAGATGAAGCCCAAGGATTTTGAGAACAGATGGAGGGAAACATCTACACTGGCTGAGGTGGGATGTGGCTTACAGGGAGCCTAGGAACTCATCATCAATTTTCTTCTTGGAATTTCTTTCCCTTCTGGGCTGGGTCTACTCTCAGCTCACTTCACAACCTGGTCCTGCCCCAGGCAATGCAGACATTTTCTCAGGCCCCAAAGATAGCAGCAAGGATTTTTCTAGAAAGCCCAGTGCAAGAACTGTTGCCCACTTGCTCCAACTGTGCCGTGTTTATTCCTGACATAATCCAGTACCAGTCAAAACACAAAGCTCTGATGTCCAGGTCTGGACTGTGAGTGCCACCTGGGCCTTTGAGGGACACATACTCAGATAATAGCAGGGCTATTTAGACAGTGGCTCTAAGCCACTGTTTGCTTGCCTTTCCGTCCTCAGTGAATGAGTGAGTCCCTGGCTTTTGATTTTGCAGATCTGCTACCACAGGAGTGCTGAGCTGTTCTTCCTATTCCCACTGGCTAGAGACTGTCAGCAGGCATAGTGTTTGGCCCTGAAAGTGGAGCATATTCACTCTTACCTCACATTACTGAGGCGTCTCCATGCCCCTGTGTGCTTGTTCACATGCTCAGTGTGGGACTTTACTTTTTGGCTACCACATACCTTGAAGATACTTATTAGAAAATGTAAGAGCTTGTTGATTTGTGTTGGGGAATATTCTTTTACACTGTGAGAAGATACGCCACTGTGATTGGATTAGTAAAAAGCTTAATGGCGAATAGCTAGGCAGGATTTTCAGGGCAGAGGGAGCACCTGAAAGAAGGCAGAATCACTAGCTGGATGGAAAGGAAGCAGGATGGGCAATTCAGAGATGAGGTAATAAAACCCCATTTATTATAAACGAGAATAAAGGAGAAAGTAAATTAATAGAAATGGGTTAATTTAAGTTAGAAACAAGCCTAAGCTATTGGCTGAGCATTCATAATTAATAAGTCTCTGTATCGTTTTTTTGTGATTTGGTGGTGAAAAGAAACATCTACTTACAGGTTTGATTGGAAGAAAATGATGTTCTATGTTTGCCAGCATCCTTATCCCTGCACTCTGCTCAGTTCCAGACACAGACAGCTTGATTGACTCTTCCCTATGGACAGCCTGCACTCATGCAGAGCCTGCTCAGAAAGGGCTGCATGGAGCCCGGACCCTGGAAATTTGAGAGAATAGACTAGGTATTTCCAGGCAGGACAGAAAAAAGGAAGGAGAGCTACACTAGTTAACATGTGGCCCAAGGTAACCCTTTGCCAAGTTGGACACTTTTGCTGTGAAGGATGATTCTGTTGGGTGGGCAGGATGAGGAGTGGAGCAGAGACAGCCCAGAAACCAGGGTGGCCAGGCTTCATAGGGAAGAACAATCTGTCAGCCTCCCTTGTTGCTACCAGCAGCTTTTCAGGATGTCTCCCAGACCCTCTGGGTGGCAGTAAGAAATCTGAGAAAAACCTCTTCCCAAAGTATACTGGCAGCAGTCGACAGGGATCACTACTCAGGCTCAGCCACGAAGCTTGGTGTTGTGGGAGGACTCGGCAGTTTCTGGGATGCAGAGGTGAAGTCTAACCATTTCCTTACTTACCAAGAATCATTGGTGCTCAGACTACATGTAAACACTTCATTAAAATTCAAAGTCAGCTTTAAGAGGACGGGAATCATGGCTGCCAAAGTTCCTAGTACCTAGGAAACCTCAGGAACAATTATTTGTAAGAGTTGATAAAGTAGCCAGAATATTTGAAGCCACACCCCTTGCCCCTAAGTTTATCTATGACAAATATCCCAGCTCAAAGAAAATATCCCCAGGATCTTATTTTTGTTTTAAAAGATTGAACCAGTTTCAGAGGACTTGCTACTCTTCCAGAAAACCAGAGTTGGGTTCCCAGTTCCCAATTCAGATACCTCACAACCACCTGGAACTCCAGCTCCAGAGTACTGCGTACTCCTCAGGCCTCTGAGAACACACACACACACACACACACACACACACACACAC
>PVIH01002248.1:0-27727 GCA_004025045.1 Sigmodon hispidus
TTTTTCTTACTGCTGAGTAGTATTCCATTGTGTAGATGTACCACAGTTTGTTAATCCATTCTTCAGTTGAGGGACATCTAGGTTGTTTCCAGGTTCTTGCTATTACAAATAATGCTGCTATGAACATAGTTGAGATAATACCTTTGGAGTGTGAATGTGCCTCTTTAGGGTATACACCCAGAAGTGGTATTGCTGGGTCGTTAGGAGATTGATTCTCAATTTTCTGAGAAACTGCCATATTGCATTCCAAAGTGGCTGAACAAGCTTACACTCCCACCAAAATGGAGGAGTGTTCCCCTAATCCCACATCCTCTCCAACATAGGCTGTCATCTGTGCCTTTTATCTTAGTCAATCTAACAGGTGTTAGGTGGTATCTCAAAGTTGTTTTGATTTGCATTTCTCTGATGACTAAAGATGAAGAACACTTTTACAGGTGCCTTTCAGCCATTCGTAGTTCCTCTGCTGAGAATTCCCTTTTTAGATCTGTACCCCATTTTTTGATAGGGTTATTCAAGGTTTTGGGCTCTAAATTCTTGAGCTCTTTATATATCTTAGAGATCAGCCCACTATCACTTGTAGGGTTGGTGAAAATCTTTTCCCATTCTCTAAGCTGTCGTTTTGTCCTATTGACAGTGTCCTTGGCTTTGCAGAAGCTTCCTAGCTTCAGGAGATCCCCCTTATTGACTGTTGGTCTTAGTGTCTGTGCCACTGGTGAAATAAACAGTACCAGGCTGTTTTTATTACTGTAGCTCTATAGTATAGCTTGAAATCAGGAATAGTGATACATCCTGAGGTTCTTTTGTTGAGTAAGATTGTTTTGGCAATCCTGGCTTTCCTGTTATTCCAAATGAAATTGAGTATTATTCTTTCAAGGTCCAAAAAATATTGTGTTGGGATTTTGATGGGCAGTGCATTGAATCTGTAGATTGCCTTTGGTAGAATTGCCATTTTTACTATGTTGATCCTACCAATCCAGGAACATGGGAGAGCTTTGCATTTTCTGATATCCTCTTCAATTTTTTTCTTCAGTGATTTAAAATTTTTGTCAAATAGGTCTGTTACTTCTTTGGTTATAGTTACTCCAAGGTATTTAATACTGTTTGCAGCTATTATGAAGGTTAATGTTTCCCTTATTTCTTTTTCAGCTCTTCTATTTCTAGTGTATAGAAGGGCTACTGATTTCTTAGGGATAATCTTGTATCCTGCTACATTGCTGAAGGTGTTTATCAGCTGTAGCAATGCCTTGGAAGAATTTTGTTGGTCACTTATGTATACAATCATATCATCTGCAAATAGAGATAGCTTCACTTCTTCTTTTCCAATTTGTATCCCCTTAATCTCTTTTCATTCCCTTATTGCTTTAGGGAACTATATTGAATAGATAAGGGGAGAGAGGACATCCTTGTCTAGTTCCTGACTTTAGTGGGATTGCTTTGAGTTTTTCTCCATTAAGTTTGATACTGGCTATCGGCTTCTTGTAAATTGCCTTTATTATATTTAGGTATTCTCGCTGTGTTCCTGATCTCTCCAGGGCTTTAATCATAAAGGAGTTTTGGTTTTGTTCCTTTAGTTTGTTTATACGATTGATAACATTTATAGTTTTTCGTATGTTAAACAAGCCCTGCATTTCTGGGATGAAGCCTACATGGTCATGGTGGATGATATCTTTTATACATTGTTGTATACGGTTTGCCAAAATTTTGTTGAGAATTTTCGCATCAATATTCATGAGTGAAATTGGTCTGTAGTTCTCCTTCATTGTTGTGTCTTTGAGTGGCTTGGGTATTAGGGTGATTGTGGCCTCATAAAAGGAATTTGGCAATATTCCTTCAGTTTCTACTATGTGAAATAGTTTGAGGAGTAACAGTAGTAATTCTTCTTTGAATGTCTGATAGAATTCAGCAATGAAACCATCTGGACCAGGGTTTTTATTTTTGGGGAGGTTTTTAATGAAAGCTTCAATTTCCTTAAGGGTTATAGGCCTGTTTAGGTAATTAATCTGATCTTCATTTAATTTTGGTAGATGGCTGTCCATTTCTTCTAGGTTTTCAATTTTTGTGGAATACAAATTTGCAAAATATGATCTGATAATTACCTGTATTTCCTGGGTGTCTGTTGTTATGTCCCCCTTTTTGTTTCTCATTTTGTTGATTTGAACACTCTCTCTCTTTTTTTTTGATTAGCTTGGCTAAGGGCTTATCTACCTTGATAACTTTCTCAAAGAACCAACTCTTAGATTCGTTGATTCTTTGTATTGTTCTTTTTGTTTCAATTGTATTGATTTCAGCTATAAGTTTGGTTATTTCCTGCTGTCTACTCCTTCTAGGTGAGTTTGCTTCTAATTGTTCTAAGGCTTTCAGCTGTGCTGTTAGGTCTCTAGTGTGGGATTTCTCAAGGATTTTCATATAGGCATCTAGCGCTATGAATTTTCCTCTCAAGACTGCTTTCATTGTGTCCCACAAGTCTAGATACGTTGTAGATTCATTTTCATTGAATTCTAGGAAGACTTTGATTTCTTTCTTAATTTCTTCCTTGACCCAGAGATGGTTCAGCTGAGTGATGTTTAGTTTCCATGAGTTGGTAGGCTTTCTTTGGGTTTTGATGTTGTTGAACTCTAACTTTAGGCCCTGGTGTTCTGATATGTTACTAGGAATTATTTCCATTTTTTTGTATCTGTTGATATTTGCTTTATGACCAATTATGTGGTCAATTTTGAAGAAAGTTCCATGAGGAGCGGAGAAATATGTATATTCCTTTGCCTTTGTGTGGAAGGTTTTGTAGATATCTATGAAATCCATTTGCATCATATCCTCTTTTAGACTCCATATTTCATGTTGAGGCTCTGTCTGGTGGTCTATCCAGGGTTGAAAGTGGGGTACTGAAGTCTCCCACTATTAGGGTGTTAGAATTGATGAGGGATTCCAGCTTTAGCAGTGTTTCTTTTACATGAGTAGGTGTCCTTATATTAGGGGCATAAATATTTATGATTGAAATCTCCTCTTGACCAATTTTTCTTGTGATAAATAAGTAGTGTCCATCTTGGTCCCTTTTAATTGCTTTTAGCTTAAAGTCTACTTTGTTAGATATTAGGATGGCAACCCCTGCTTGTTTCTTAGGACCGTTTGACTGGAAAATCTTTTCCCAACACTTTATTCTAAGCCTGTGTCTGTCTTTGCAGTTGAGGTGTGTTTCTTGTAGGCAACAGAAGGATGGCTTCTGTGCTTGTATCCATCTTGTTAGAGTGTGACATTTTATAGGAGAGATGAGACCATTGATATTAAGGGAAATTAGTGACCATTGATTCATATTTCCTGCCATTTTTGGTGGTAACTTGTTTGTATTTCCTTTCTCTAGGGTGTTCTTCTGTGGACTTATTGATTGTTTGTGATTTCTTGGATTTCTTGGGTGTATCTGTGGTCCTTAGGTTGGAGTTTTCCCTCTAATACTCTCTGTAGTGCTGGATTGGTAGATAGGTATTCTTTCAGTCTGACTTTGTCATGAAATACCTTGTTTACTCCGTCTATGGTGATGGATATTTTTCAGAATATAGTATTCTAGTTTGGCAGCCATGCTCTTTTAGCATCTGTATAACTTCTAACCAAGCCCTTCTAGCTTTCATCGTTTCCATTGAATAATCAGGCGTTATTCTGATGGGTCTGCCTCTATGTGAGTTGGCCCTGTTCTTTTGCAGCTCTTAAAATTTTTTCTTTGTTCTATATGTTTTTTGGCTTGATTATAATGTGGTATGCTGATTTTTTTTTTGGGGGGGGGTCATATCTCTTTGGTGTTCTGTAAGCTTCTTGTATCTTTATAGTCATTTCTTTCTTCAGGTTGGGGAAGTTTTCTTCTATGATTTTATTGAAAACATTATCTGTGCCTTTGAGCTGGTATTCTTCTTCTTCTATTCCTATTATTCTCAAATTAGGTCTTTTCATGGTGTCCCAGATTTCCTGAACATTTTGAGTTATGGCTTTTTTATTTTTACTATTTTCTTTGACTGATATATCTATTTGAGCTACTGAGTCTTCCACTTCAGAGATTCTACCTTCCATCTCTTGAACTCTGTTTGTTATGCTTGTATCTGTGGTTCCAGCTTTTTTCTTTAGGTTTTCTATTTCCATCTTTGCCTCATTTTGTGCCTTTTTTATTGCTTTTATTTCAGCTTTTATTTCAGCTTTTATTTCAGGTTTTAGTTCCTGGCACTATCTTTCATAGATATATTGATCTCTTCCAATTTTTGTTTGTATTTTCTTCTATTTCTTTAAGGCTATTTTTCATATCTTCTTTGAGAGCTTCGATGATCATCAAAAAGGAATTTTTGGTGTTGCTTCCCTCTGTTTCCTCTTCATTGCTCAGTTCAGGTCTTGTATTTGTAAGATTGCCACTCTCTTATGGAATTACCATGTTGTTCTTTATATTATTATGTAATTTTTTGCACTGACGTTTGCCCATGGCTTCAGTGGTTCATGAGTAGATGGCTCCTGGTCAGTTGTGGTACTCAGGCTTGTGTGCCTCCTGTCACCTCTCTGGGCAGGGTCTGAATCTACCCTTCAGAGACCCCAGAAGTTATCTATTTGCTCAGTTTGAGGTGGAGGTCAGTAGCCATGCAAATTCCATCAGTAGCCGCTGTGGTTATGGTAACAGGCAGAGTTCATCTGCCCCTGCAACAGATGCGCTGTGACTCTGCAAACAGCACCTGGTCCCGGAATCGGAAGCAGAACCGATGGGAGCTCAACTCTCCCTCCATGGCTGGGATAATGTCGCTTGGGCCTGGTGACCCCTCCTCACCTCTTGGCGGGTTTTGAGTCTGTCCTTCAGGGATCCCTGTAGTTATCTGTTTGCTCAGTTGGAGTCGAGGTGGGTAGCTGTGCAAATTCCCTCAGTAGCAGCTGAGTTTATGTGCCCCTGCTACATGTGCCCCTGCTACATGTGCGCTGGGACTCTGCAGACAGCATCTTGTCCAGGAAGCCTAACCTGAACCGATGGGCTATGTGAATTTTTTATATCATCTTTGAAGGCTTCAATAATCATCATAAAGGTGTTTTAGCTGTTGTTTCCTTGTGATTCTTCTTCATTGTTCTGTTCATGTCTTGTAGTTTTAGAACCACCAGTTTCTTCTGATGTTGCCTTGATTTTCTTTATATTGCTATAAGTATTCTTGCACTGGTGTCTGCCCATGGCTTCAGTGGTTCACAATTAGTCAGCTCCTAGGAAGTTTTGGCTAGAGGGCTTGTGCTTCTTCTGTCTTCTCTGAGCAAGGAGTCTGTTCAGTCTTTGACTCTGCCCTGGACAGGAGACTGCAATTACAAGGCCCTTAGTTCTTGTCTGATGATGCATTTTGCTCTAGAGATGGGGTCCAGCTGGGCTGGTTCTAGAGCTTTCTGCTGGAACAAGTCTGGGATCAGACCGTTGGTTCGAAACCTAATCCTTGAGAGAATTTCTCGGGACTATCTCTCAGAAGGTGGGGTCTGCTTACCATTGACTCTGATCTGGATGGTGACAGAGTGTCAAAATCCTCGCTCCTTGTCTGATGTAGCAGTTCACACTGGAGAAGGGGCCCAGCTGGGCAGGACCTTGAACATTTTTTGACTGTGCTCTGGATGGGGACTGAGAATCAATTAACTTTTACTATTGATATATTTTCACATTTTGTGTACAGAGACAAATTATATTTTTATGTTTTATAAGTTTTTGTATTATACTTATAGCAACATTTGCAAAATTCATTTACAGTACATTACTAGAAAGCAAAGTAACAGAAAAAAATTCTGAAAGCAAATAAGCTAATATTTATTTTTTATTGAATTATGTCCAAGTGCTAATCATGTATTTTGGTGTTACAAAGTACAAAAAAAATTTGCGATTGTTTGTGATTTTGTGGGTGTATCTGGGGTCCTTAGGTTGAAGTTTTCCTTCTAATACTCTCTGTAGTGCTGGATTGGTAGATAGATATTCTTTCAGTCTGACTTTGTCATGAAATATCTTGTTTATTCCATCTATGGTGATTGGTAATTTTGCAGGGTATAGTATTCTAATTTGGCAGCCATGCTCTTTTATAACTTCTGACCAAGCTCTTCTAGCTTTCATCATTTTCACTGAATAGTCAGGCGTCATTCTGATGGATCTGCATTTATATGTGAGTTGGCTCTTTTCTTTTGCAGCTCTTAAAATTTTTTCCTTGTTCTGTATGTTTTGTGGTTTGATTATAATGTGGCGCGCTGACTTTTTGGGGGGGGTCATATCTATTTGGTGTTCTGTAAGCTTCTTGTATCTTTATAGGCATTTCCTTCTTCAGGTTAGGGAAGTTTTCTTCTATGATATTATTGAAAACATTATCTGTGCCTTTGAGCTGGTATTCTTCTCCTTCTTCTATTACTATTATTCTCAAATTAGGTCTTTTCATGGTCTCCCAAATTTCTTGAACATTTTAAGTTATGGCTTTTTTATTTTTACTATTTTCTTTGACTGATATATCTATTTGAGCTACTGAGTCTTCCACTTCAGAGATTCTATCTTCCATCTCTTGAACTCTGTTTGTTATGCTTGTGTCTGTGGTTCTAGCTTTTTTCTTCAGGTTTTCTATTTCCATCTTTGCCTCATTTTGTGCCTTTTTTATTGCAACAATTCTCAATAATTTTATGCTTTGATGAAAAAAGAATGGAAATGGAATTTGATAGGCAGCAGAATCACTGTTATTTTCTCTTCTTCTGCCACTTCCTCCTCCTTCCCCCAAACCTCTTCTTCCTAAACAACATTCATTTTTTTCCTCTACCTCCTCTCTTATCCTTTATTCTTGTTTGTCACCTCACGTCTTTCTTTTCTCGTCCATCTTTTTTCTTTCTTCTTCTCTTCTCTTTTTGATCTCTATATTCTTTCTCATTCTTTAGTCATTTAAAGAGAGGCAATTGTAGCTGCATTAATAAAAGTATGTTTAGATGGAAGCTATTTATTATAATTATAGTAGAAACAGGTATATTTTGTCACTATGAGAAAAGTCTTAGGTATCTTCCTGGCTGGAAAGTATTTATCAGAGGCTAATGGCAATGTAGAGGACCAAGAAACAGAGAATAGGAATACGGCTAGAGTCTAAACCCAACACAATGATTCATTTTTTTGCCGATTTAACAATTACCCTAGAGGATTAGCAGCCAATAAGCAGCTTAGAAACAATCACAGTATAGCAACCTTTAGAGAGTACTACCTATTGAAAAACACAATACTATCAAAGTCTCTTCAATTAATTTCCTAAATATTATTTAAAATACAAGAATGAATAACAGGGAATTAGTTTTGAGTAACAGATATTGGTAACTAAAATACTATTTCAGAGGTAATACTTAATTTTTGAAATATGATGATAAATGATATCATTTTTATATTAAATATTAGAATTTTTCACAGTCAAGTTAGAGTATGCCAAGACTGCTTTACCCTGTTCCCTACTCCACAGAGACACATGCTCTATTCTGAACTATTTTGAGAATGTTGATATTTATTTCTCAGAAAATCATACAATATAAATTTGTATATTATTTCAAATTCAACAAATGCATACCAATACATATAGATTGTGTTGATATGATTGACCTAGATATAATAAAATCAAAAGTTGAATGTGTATCTGAATTCAGGTAAAAGCTCTTTTGTGTGTGATTCAAAATTACATAAGTGCATTACCACTGTAATTTATTGAAATTTTCTATTTTCACTGATAAAATTATGCCAAGAAATTAACACTAAACCAATCACTCAAATTTATTTGCTTTCAGTGAGCCTAAGAAATGCTAAATCAGTGCACAATTTTTCTCAGTAACTGAATTATTTTGTTTTGGAGTCTTTTATTCTATTCTATTCTGGGAATAAACTAATATTTTTCCTCTACTTAAAATTATAGTGCCAAAGGCCAAATAGACCTTAATATAAGATTATTTTCTTCTAAAAAGCACAATTTAATGATTTGTTTTTGAAAACATTAATATCATGGTACAATACAGAGAGATTTCTCAAAGTTCCAGGATTAATCAAATATACTATCTAGTTATAATTTTTTAATTATTATTCAGTCATATATTAAATCCCCACCAAAGTTTCCCCTTTCTCAATTCCCCACAGAGACAGCTGACTGGAGCTATTGGGGTTCAATGACTCTTAAATAACTACTGAGGAGCCTTCACAGAAAGGAACTAAACCTTGGGAAGGTAGAAGACTGTTGAATGGTGTGGGCAGTTTGTGGACCCTATTGCAGTAGGATCAGAGTATATTCCTGATATATGAACTGATATCTGAAAGCCCATCCCCTACAGAGGAACACCGAACTCAGTCTTAATACTGGAATGAGGGTCTTGGACCTACCTCAACTGGATATGCCAGACAGACATCACTTACCTTAGGACTCCTTACCCTCAATGGGGAATTGATGGGGGGAAGGGAGGGGGCATGCTGAGGGAGAAAGAGGAGAAGGAAAAAAAAATGCAACAGTGATAGATACAGAAAAAAAAACTTGTAAAATAATTTTTTACAAAAAAAGAAAAAAAGAAAAAAAGAAAAGAACAGGCTTTCCAGGAATATCAACAATACAGCTACAATAATACTATGCAAAAACCCTGGTAACAAGACTGAACAAGGAAACCCAGTAGGTAGAAAAGGGTCCCAGGAGAAGACAAAATAGTCAAAAACAGGCTCCAATTCCCACTGTCAGAAGACTGAGAGTAGACTTGTGGTCTTGTTCAGGCTCTGTGATTCCTCTTTGGTTTCTGTGAGCTCATGTAGACATGCTTAGTTGATTCTGTGGGCCCTATTTTTCTGATGTGCTCCATTTCCGTGGTTCCAACAGTCTATCCTCCCCCACTTTCTCATGGTTTCCCATCCCCTGATTAATGCTTGCTGTGAGGTACTGCATTTTCTCCCATCAGGAACCAGAAAAGAAGACTCTCTGATGAGTATTTGGCTAGGCACAGATCTTTGGATGTAGCAGAGTGTCATTATAATCTTTCAATGAAACTTTTCCTTTTCCTCCTCTTCTTCTTCCTCTTCCTCCTCTTCCACCCCCTCCTTTTTTTTCCTTTTGCCAGTCATATTTTCTTTGGGCCTAAGTCTCTCAGCAACAGAGTTTCTGGTTCTTTCCAATCAAGTCAGTGTTGGGCATGGGTTTCCACTCCTACACTGGTCTTCAGTTTAGATCAGGTGTAAGTTGACCACACCTATGACTTCTGACAGAACATATTGAAGGTAGGACAAATTATATGTCAAAGGTTTTGTTGCTAAGTTAGCCTTATCACTGGAAGCCAAGTCTGGTTATAGAAGATAAATGATTTAGACTCCATACCTTTTGTTACTAGGTATTCTCACTAGGAATATCTTCATAGATTCCAGGAGGTTCTCACTCCAGGAGATTTCTATGTCTCCAACCAAATATCTTCCACCACTAAATTCCAGTAGTTTCTCTCTATCCTCTCATTTTCTGTTCTGTCATCCACCAAGTGATCCTTTCTCTTTCTATTACCACCTGTCCAACTCTTCAAGAAAAATCTATTTCATTTTCTACTCCTACGGCGATTCATACATCTCCAAAGAGCCCTCCTTGTTGAGCCTCCAACTAGTCTGTAGACTGGGTTTTAATATATCTTTTACTTAATAGGTAATATTGAATTTTGAATGAGTTTATATTATGTTTGTTCTTCTGGGTCTAGGTTAATTCACTTATGATGACTATTTTTTCTAGTACCATCCATTTGCCTGCAAATTTCAGGATAAATAATATTAGCAATAATATTAATAATATTCTATTGTATAAATGTTATTCCGTGTTTTAATTTATTTATCAAAAAATATTTTTTCATGTATCCCACTGCTACTCCTCCCTTCCTTCCTCCCTCCCAATCCTTCACAGTCCAGTCAGCCTTCAGCCTCCTCTCCACTTTATCCTAACTCATGCCCTCCCTCAAAAGGCCAGAAAGTTCAAGGTGGGTCAGCTAACTCCAGGCAGATCTGATTTCCTCATCCCAATATCAAGACTGGGTTAGACATTCCTCTGTAGAGAGTTAGCTCAAAGGTACTAACACAGTTTCATGTTACCCCTCGAGGGTCCACATACTACTCACCCAATAGACAGTTTGTCTATCCCTTGGAGATCCTTTTCCAGATGGTTTCCCAGTTGCTAGTTTTGATTCAGTGAGCTCTGCAGAGCTCTTGCCAGTCATTTCTGTGCAACTTCTCCTCATAACCTCTATCTACATTTTTTTTGAAGGGCATCTAGTTTATTTACAGTTTTGAGCTACTATAAATAAAGCCGCTATGAACTTGTTTGAGCAAGTGTCCTTGTTATAGGATGAAATGTACTTTTGATACATGTCAAAGAATAATATAGCTTTGTCTTAAGATATATTGATTTCCAATTTTCAGAGGAACCTTTATAATGTTTTTGACAGTGGCTTTTCAAATTTGTACTCTCATCAACAATGGAATAGATTTGTTCTCCCCATTTTCATCAGCATGAGCTATCACTTGTGTTTTTGATCTTAGCCATTCTGACAGGCATAGAATGGAATCTCAGAGAACTCATTTAATTTTTATGTCTCTGATGACTTAGGATGTAAAAAAATGACTTTAAATGTTTCCCAGCCATTTGAGATTTCTACATAAAGAATTCTCTGTTTATGACTGTACTTCGTTATTTAATACGGTTGCTTCATTCATTCATGTAGGTTCTTGAGTTCTTTATGTATTTGGGGTATTATTCTTCTATCAATGTGTCATTGGAGGGGCAGGATGGGGAAGGGAGTTTGAACATGGTGATACATAGATAAAAAATGAGACTTTATTCATAATAATAATAAAAATGTACTTACTCTGTAGACTGATATTTTTCTTATTGATTATTTCCTTTGATTTAAAGAAACTTTTTACTTTCCTGAGATTCTACTACTTAACAGTCAATTTTAGAGCCTGTGCTATAGGTGTTGTTTAAACCTTCATAATAGCTGCAAATAGTATTAACTACCTTGGAGTAACTATAACCAAAGAAGTAACAAACCTATTTGACAAAAATTTTAAATCACTGAAGAAAGAAATTGAAGAGGATATCAGAAAATGGAAAGCTCTCCCATGTTCCTGGATTGGTAGGATCAACATAGTAAAAGTGACAATTCTACCAAACTCAATCTACAGATTCAATGCACTGCCCATCAAAATCCTAACAATATTTTTTGGACCTTGAAAGAATAATACTCAGTTTCATTTGGAATAACAGGAAAGCCAGGATTGCTAAAACAATTTTACTCAACAAAAGAACCTCAGGAGGTATCACCATCCCTGGCTTCAAGTTATACTATAGAGCTTCAGTAATAAAAACAGCCTGGTACTGGCATAAAAACAGACTTGTGGATCAATGGAATAAAACTGAGGATCCAGACATTAACCCAAAAACCCATGAACACCTAATCTTTGATAAAGAGGTCCAAAACATTCAATGGAAAAAAGATAGTATATTTAACAAATGGTGTCAGTATAGCTGGATGGAAGTGTGTAGAAAACTGCAAATAGTTCCGAGCCTGTCACCCTGCACAAGACTCAAATCCAAGTGGATCAAAGACCTCAACATAAACCCAGCCACTTTAAACTTGATAGAAAAGAAAGTGGGGAATACACTTCTATGAATTGGCACTTTCTAAATATAACACAAGTGGCACAGACACTAAGACCAACAGTCAATAAGTGGGATCTCCTGAAGCTAAGAAGCTTCTGTAAAGCCAAGGACACTGTTAAGAGGACAAAACAACAGCCTACAGAATTGGAAAACATTTTCACCAAACCTACAAGTGATAGAGGACTGATCTCTAAGATATATAAAGAAATTGAGAATCTAGAGCCCAAAACCTTGAATAACCCAATCAAAAAATGGGGTTAAGATCTAAAATGGGAATTCTCAGCAGAGGAATTATGAATGGCTGAATGGCACCTAAAAAAGTGCTCATCATCTTTAGCCATCAGAGAAATGCAAAACAAAAAACTTTGAGATACCACCTAACACCTGTTAGATTGGCTAAGATAAAAGGCATAGATGATAGCCTATGTTGGAGAGGATGCGGAGCAAGGGGAACACTACTCCATTGTTGGTGGGAGTGTAAGCTTGTTCAGCCACTTTGGAATGCAGTACGGAGGTTTCTCAGAATATGAGAATCAGTCTCCCCAGTATCCAGTAATACCACTTCTGGGTGTATACCCTAAAGATGCACAGTCATACTCCAAAGGCATTAGCTCAACTATGTTCATAGCAGCATTATTTGTAATAGCAAGAACCTGGAAAAAACCTAGATGTCCTTCAACTGAAGAATGGATTAACATCTACAAAATGGAGTACTACTCAGCAGTAAGAAAAAAATGATATCCTAAAATTTGCAGGCAAATGTATGGACTTGGAGAATATCCTCCTGAGAGAGGTATCACAAACTCAGAAAGATAAGCAGGGGATGTACTCACTCTAAACAAACAAACAAGAAAAAAGCCAAGCATGCCCAACCTGCAAACCACAACCACTGAACAGCTTGGGATCAGAAACACCTTGGAATGACTCCTTGGATCCCACTCCCCATAGAGGAACACCTGAAAAAAAAAAAAAAAAAAAGAAAACAAAAAGTTTTCTCCTACACCAATAAAATTCAATGATATTTTCCATTTCTCTTCTGTAGATCTTTGATCTACTTGAATTGAGTTTTGGGCAGGGTGAGAAATGTTGTTGTATTTGCATTGCTCTACATGCAAGCATCCAGTTAGAACAACCCCACTTGTTGAAGAAGCTTTTCTTTTTCCATTGTATATTTCTGGTTTCTTTTTCAAAAATCAGGTTGCATTGGTTTGTGGATTTGTGAATAAGTCTTGCATTCCATTGATTAACCTGTTGGTTTTAATGCCAATGCCATATGGTTTTTATTACTATAGGTCTGTAATGCAGCTTTAAATTATGGATGGTGATAACTCCAGTTTTATTTTTTAGGATTGCTTAACTTATACTTGTATTTTTTATTTTATTAATTGTTTATAAATATAAAGTTTAGAAATGCCTTTAATTACCTGCAAAGTATAGTGTTGGAATTTTTAAGAAGATTGTGTTGAATTTGTGAATTGTTTTATCTAGTTTTACTATTTTTATTATGTTAATTCTACTGATCAATTGGTATAGGATACCATCTTTTAGTATCATCTTTTTTTCCTTTTTTATTTTATTTTATTATTATGAACAATGATGTCACACTTTCTATACTTGTATATCCTTATTCAAGGTCCCTTCCAACTTCTAGCACATCAGGTCATTCTCTCTTCTCTACCACTCCCCTTCCCCCACCCCTACACCCCCACTGCCACACCCCCTGGCAGGCAGCAGGAGGTCCCAAGACCACACTGTCCCAATATTGCTTAGTTTAGCCTCCACTCCTGTCAGATCCAGTTTTCTCCCCACAAACCTCAAGACTGAGTCAGGTGTTCCTCTAGGGGGAATGGGATCCAAGGAGTCAGTACAAGGTGTTTCTGATCCCAAGCTGTTCAGTGATTGTGGCTTGCAGCTTGTGCATGCTTTGCTTTTTTCTTGTTTGTCTGTTTGTTTGTTTAGAGTCCACTAATGAGTGAGTACATCCCCTGCTTATATTTCTGGGTTTGTGATACGTTGCCCCGGAGGATATTCTCCAAATCCATCCATTTGCCAGCAAATTTTAGGATATCATTTTTTTCTTACTGCTGAGTAGTATTCCATTGTGTAGATGTACCACAGTTTGTTAATCCATTCTTCAGTTGATGGACATCTAGGTTATTTCCCGGATCTTGCTATTACAAATAACACTGATATGAACATAGTTGAGCTAATGCCTTTGGAGTGTGACTGTGCATCTTTAGGGTATATACCCAGAAATGATATTGCTGGTATCATCTTTAATTTCTTTCTTCAAAGATTTGAAGTTATTGTCATAAAAGTTTTTCACTTGTTTGATTAAGGTTACACAAAGATAGTATTTATTTTTGTAGCTATGATAAAGTGTGATTTTTCCTTAAAAATCTATTTATAGTAAAGTTAAAAAATAAATATGAAAATTTTAAAATATTTCTTTAAAAAAATTGACTTGTTATCCTTTTTCTTACTCTTCAACTTCAAATCATCTATTACTTTTCATTACTGACCATAATTTCTATTCATAAATTTCTTGTTTTCTACACAATAATTAGATTCAAACTCAGCTGCCTTATTTTCACATCATATCTTTTAATACTAACAATAACAAAAATATGTCCTTATGGTCTATCTTTCCAAAATTGAGTGAGTAGATGTATAACTCTTCAATACTGTTTCTAATAAGCTAATTAAATATCACTATCTAGGAATCATAAAACATTTGTGAATTATTTTTTATAATATGCTATCTCTTTTGTATTACTAGCTAACATGCATGAAATAAGGTATTGGGTTGGTAAACAAAAAATTGCCTTCAAGATTCTGATGACTGAGATTGATGGGGTGCATGATGTAAAATCACCAAATAACAATAAAAAATAAATAAATACTTTTCCCCAAGTAGAAAAAAAATATTTTTCTTTGATATTATTTCAGTAAATAGATCAAGCTCTTTGCTTAATAATGATTTCATTTCTTAGTCTTTTAGAGTCTATATTGCTTTATGTATTCTATCTTTAAATAAAAACTGAAGATTTTTGTAGATAGTGAAAAAAAAAGAAGCAAAACATTCAGAAAAGATAACAAAAAGCAACCCATACAGCAATCCAACTTCTCTTTTCTCTAAAATACATGAAACACAAAAAATAAAATCTAAAGATTCTCAAGCCATGTTAGGCTCAGCTACAGCTAAAGAAAGCATTCACAGCTAATGCCCACGGATGCACTATTGCCACCACAAATTTCTGCTAAGCAACCCTTGTACAGTTAAACCAAAAGTTGTGTCTTGTTTTTGTTTTGTGTGTGTGTGTGTGTGTGTGTGTGTGTGTGTGTGTTTCAAGTCACTTTATTTACCTATCATCTTTCATTGAAAAGAGAATGTTTTTGCTTAACAAACAGTGATACATCTACTCAATGGAGTACTACTCAGCAGTAAGAAAACAAAATGATATACTAAAATTTGCAGGTAAATGGATGGATTTAGAGAACATCCTTCTAGGTGAAGTCTCACAAACCCAGAAGGATAAGCAGGGGATATGCTCACTCATTAGTGAACTTTAAGCAAATGAAGACTTTTTTATCCATGTACCTCTTGCCCCTCCCAATCCTTCATGAGCAACCTTCAGCCTCCCTCCTCCCCATTTCCAACTCCAGTCCCTTTCCCAAAAAGGGCAAGAAGTACCAAGGTGGATTACCTCATTATCTACTCCAGACAAGTCAGATTTCCTCATCCTAATATTAAGACTGGGTTAGGTGTTACTCTGGAAGAAATGGGTCCAAAGTGTCAGTCCGCACACAGAAACACAATCTGATCCCTCCTGTCAAGGCTCTACATACTGCCCATGTCAGTGGACAGTTGCCTATCCTTGGAGGGTCTAGTTCCTTTTCCTGATGGATCTCCAGTGGCTGTTCTTGATTCAGTCAGTCAGCTTCGCAGAGCTCCAGCCAGCCATCACTATGGATATTTTCCTTATAATCCCTATCCTCTTGCTCATATAGACACCCTTCACCTGCTCTCAGCTGGACCAGAGGCTCAGCTCAGTGATTAGCTATGTATCTCTGCCACTGCTTCTATTAATTGTTGGATGCAAGTTCTGTGATGGCATTTAGGGTGGCTATTTATTTGATTATAGGGGAAGTCCTGTCTAGTCAACAGCTTCACTGTTGGTTGGATACCTAGACAAGAACATCCTGTCAGTTCTTGGAGGTTTCCCTAGCCCCTGGTCTTTTCCAACCCCATATTAGCTTTCTTTATAAATATCACAATCTCTTTGTATTCTCCCTCCTTTGACTTCTAACTCAATAACCTGCTTCTCTCATAAGTTGTTTCTGTATCTTCTAGGTTGTAACCTCTTATGCTCCCAATTAGCTAAGGAGGTTGTCTCTATTTTATCTTCCTAGAGGAGCCCCTGGATTTCTCTCTTAACTTCCTCTGATCCCAAGCTGTTCAGGGGTTGTGGTTGCAGCTAAGATGTTCTTTGATTTTTTTTTGCATAAATGCCATTAATGAGTGAGTATGTCTCATGTTTTTCTTTCTGGGATTGTGATATCGCTCAGGAGTATATTCTCTAAATCCGTCCATTTGCCTGCAAATTTAGGATATCAATTTTTCTTACCGATGAATAGTAGTCTATTGTGTAGATATATCACAATTTGTTAATCCATTCTTCAGTTGAGGGAAATCAAGGTTGTTTCCACATTTTTGCTATTACAAATAATTTTGTTATGAACATGTCTTTAGAGTGTGAATGTGTGTCCTTTGGGTATATGTCCAATAGTGGTATTACTGAATCCTTGGGGATTGATTCCCAGTTTTCTGAGAAATCAACATACTGCATTCCAGACTGGCTAAATAAGATGACACTCCCACCAACAGTGGAGGAGTGTTCCCCTTACTCCACATCCTCTCCAGCATAGGCTATCATCTGTGTTTTTAACCTTAGCCATTATGACAAGTGTAAGATATTTAATTCTCTTTACAGCTATTATAAAGGGTGATGTTTCTCTTATTTCTTTCTTAGTCTTTTTATCATTAGTGTATAGGAGGTCTTTTGATTTTTTGAGTTAATCTAGTTTCCTGCTTCATTGATGAAGGTGTTTATCAGTTGCAGGAGTTCTGTGGTAGAATTTTGGGGGCCACTTATGTAAACAATCATATATAACAGAACACTTCAAGTGACTTTTTCCTTCATGATACATAAATATGGACAGAATATACTTTAATCATGAAAATTCTAAATAATTATGTCTATTGATCAAAATAGCATTGCCTATTTTCTCTGTTACACCAAATTTTATAGGCTGGTTCTTAATTCTACCTTCTGTCCTTTTGGTCTAGCCTTTACTTAAAAAATACTAATAAATTCTGTTTGTATCCTTTTGAGATGTACTTGTTAATTTTTTCCATATACTTCTACTTGATAATATACTCATATTCAGTGTACTTAATACACCTAAGGGATGAGAATCAAGTATCAATTTGAGAAAGTAATATTATTTATCATAAAGCAGTGAGAGGTTTATAGTTCCTCTGACTAGACAAATTGACAATCATATAAGACTAGTGTGTTTCATTTTCCTTGCACCAGATCTACAAGCTTTATGATGTTTCTTTTTACTTGTTTTTACCAGGGTAGCATTCACATTGAGTTCTTACTATTCTATGTTTATGTAGCAAACTTGAATACTCATTTGACCTATTTGTCTTTGTCATGTATAATGTTCGCATTGACAAGATGAAAAGCTTTACCTATTCCATTATCATTTCTGAGTATAAATACCTTAAGAATAACATAATTCTTAGAATTCAGATTTTGTTCATATTTTGAGAAAAAAACAATTACTCATATCAGTCTTCTTAGAGAGTCTCTTTATAAATGTGCTTGTATCAATACTTTTTATTTAGAATGGGCAAAATGAAAGGGCACCATATTAAAAAAGTAAACAAGCTCTGTCTATTGGAAAATATAGAATTAATCAAGAAGATAGGATTAGGGACTAGGTATGTATGTAATATGCTTACATTTCATGTTATAGAGATAATATTATAAGATAGGTTCTAGAAAGAGTTGAGCATTTATATCTCACATTACTGTATACATGTGTACCTCTTAGCAAAGACATGTTGGTATTCATCTTTATTTGTGTTGATTTCTCAAACCAGATGAGGCTTAGAGTAATAAATAGTAAATAAACACTAAATGTACTAAATATCTCAAGAACTTGAACCCAGATAAACAAGAGAATGAAGGAATAGTGCTAGGTGTAGAAATGAGAGAGGCTAAGATGTTATAAGTATCAGAAATATGGGTGACTATCCAGAAAGGCCAGATAGAATTTTGAAATGACTAACTAGCACTTTTTCTACTGCCTACATTCTCTGCTGTCTAGAGATGAGATATAAGAAAAGTTTTAGAGAAATACTAATGTTTCATCTTCAAATGCTTAGACTTCAGAATAAAGTTTTATCTCTGATCTTTGGTATTTATAAACCAGACAACATGAGGTCAAGTATTAAAGTTAAAATTATCTTACAATTAAAAGTTTATATCTTGCCTGCCTCTTATTAGATAGTAATGGTTTTAATATGGTGAAAATAGAATGTGACATGAAATTCAGCTGAATGTGGCTGACAGTTGTGTGGCTTGGGAAGTTTGTGGGAACTTGGGCAATGAGACCAAGACTTATACCTACTGAATGAACTTGCTTTTTGGAGACCATTCTCCATAGAGGGAGCTTGTTCAGTCTTAGGGATGGGGATGAACTTGATCCTGCCTCAACTTGATATGCCAGACAAAGTTGACTCACCATGGGAGGCCTTATCTTCTCTGAGGAGTGAATGGGAGATGGGAGAGGGCAAGGTGGGGGGTGAGCATAAAAGGAGAAAGAGAGAAAATTATAGTTGTTTTTTAAAATAAAAAAAATAAATAAAAAAGAATGACAAAGAAAAATATGATAAGGGTCACCTCATATGTTCTCCACTGAAAACCTCAGTTTATTGGAGATTGAACTTCATTATTTTCCTAACAGGCAGTTTGCAATATTTTCTATCTTCGATTATCTTTTCTTCAACATAAAACTCTTCTTCTTTTTCTCTGGTATTTATTTATTTGGTTAAGAAAAACAAAAAACAAAACAAAAAAAAACAAAGTAGCTTAGTTCAGCAGACACCTTGGGACCTTAGGATCTCCTGCCCTAGCTGTGGAGGAGATAAAGTGATGGGGAGAAGAGAGAGTGACTGGGAGGGGTGGGAGGGAGAAGGGGGTTTGAACAAGGGGATACATGGATAAAAAAATCACTTTATTCATAATAATAAAAAAGATAGAAAAACAAGCTGGTTTCCTCTAATATAAAATCTGAACAATTTTTTAAATATTAATTGTCTTGTTACTCTGACCAATGACACATTTAAATCTATTGTCACAAAGCATCTACAAAAAATAATTACAATCTGATGGAACTTCAGTTATCATATATGAAAGACAGGTAATGAGTACTCTGCACCTTACACCAGCCAAAATTAAATTTAAGTCAATACAGATATTTTTCTTGTCTTTTTGCTTTTTTTTTATTTTCTAGAACACATTTTATGCTTTAAACACCACTATGGAAGACATTTCTTAATTTAAATTTTTGTTTTTCTAATTCAAAAGCTTAAAGCTTTTATGAATTTAGATAGTTTGTAACTTATTGTATTTTTTTCAAAAACTATTTTTTATTAGGCACAAATAGAATATATAAGTGGTTTTGATTGTTTTATACCATGTGTGTTTTTTATATATAAATATAAAGTATTTTAGGTCAATATATATATTTTAGGGTTTGTAATAGTGTACATAGTGATGAATTAAGAAGTGTTATATTTCCAAGTTCTTTTCTTACTTCAATACCACTTTTCATATTTTAAACAAACAGTGTAATCAGTAAATCTTGGGTGAAGCAATGATCTTCACTCTGGAGGCTAACAGCTGTCTGTCTTCTGATAAATGGGCTGGTTTATAAATGAGCTTCACTTGCTCTCATATTCTTGAACAAACACCACAGGTGTTTGCACTTTGATATCAAATTTACTTGTCAGACTCAAATTCATTTTTTAAAGAATCTCAATATCAATCATGTATATGTTAGCAAGCTATTAACTATATCATTAGTGATTAACAGTTAGTATCTTAACAGATTGTATACCATTAATTGTGACAGGCATCTTTTAATACTTGTCTCTTTTGGCCAATATGAAAATTTGAAAATGCATTATTAAGATGAAAAGTACCAAATACCAAAATTACACTAAGGAATCAGGTGCAGTTAGTCCTCTACTCACAAAACACATGCACACACATACACATACAAGCACACACACACACCTACAACATTTTTGTAGAACTAAAGTACATGTGCTTCTATTTAGAAATGAGAGCTACAAGTACACTATATCTACCCCTTGAAGAAATAGTCATGACAAACAGACAATTTTCTTACTGAATATGTAAGAATGTTAATTTGCTAGGAGCTACTAGATTGAATTTGTTTATCATGTAAATGATTTAAAATTTGTTGTCTTAAACATCACAATTAATTATGTGATTTAAGTGAATGCTAGCTGTATAATGAGACTGAAGTAGAACGTATTGAAGTATCTTGTGTTGTCTTTCTTCTTTTATTGTAAGAACTGAATGAGACTTGAAAGTACGTTTTCCAATTTCCTCTAAGATAATCGGAGCTCTGTAATTGCCCACCTTTCTTCTTCCCTCATAGTTGTCTAAAATTCTCATTAGCATCACAATTTATGGTCTTCATTTTTTCCCTATAACAATTTTCCAGAGCACTGAGCTGATATTTAATGATCTTGAGTATTTCAAACTTTGTTGGTTTGGGATCACACAGAGTAAACAGGGTGGCTGTTAATTACATGTCAGAAATTAGGACATAGAAAGTCTGGCTTCTTATCTCAATACATATGTTTTGATATTTCTATCCAAGTGACTGTCTCTTTGCCTCTTAGGTGTTCAATGAAAGGAATTTGAGAACAAATGCTGAATTTCTTGAAAAAATATCAGAACTTAACATGTATTTAAGGTTTGTTCACAGGTATCAGACAATCACCTAGCTATGCCTGAAATGTTAATGTAATCTTAAAGTAATCAGAACAGGAAATCAGTGGTTCCAGCTTTTTTCTTCACATTTTCTATTTCCATCTTTGCCTCATTTTGTGCCTTTTTTATTGCTTCTATTTCAGCTTTTAGTTCCTGGCATGTTTCTTTAATAGATTTGTTCATCTCTTCCATTTTTTTTTTGTTTGTATTTTGTTCAATTTCTTTAAGGCTACTTTTCATATCTTCTTTGAGAGCTTCGATGATCATCAAAAAGGAATTTTTGGTGTTGCTTCCTTCTGTTTCCTCCTCATTGCTCAGTTCAGGTCTTGTATTTGTAAGATTGCCACTTTCCTCTGGAATTACCTTGTTGTTCTTTGTATTATTATGTAAGTTTTTGCACTGACATTTGCCCATGGCTTCAGTGGTTCACAATTAGATGGCTCCTGGTCAGTTGTGGCAATCAGGCTTGTGTGCCTCCTATCACCTCTCTGGGCAGGGTCTGAGTATAACAAACAGAGTTCAAGAGATGGAAAAAAAATTCAGAGGGAAAGCTGAACCAAAGTAAATATATGTGTAGCAATCTTATTTGCATTATCACCCTTGATAAGTTATGCTTATGATTTTTATCCTCTTTATAGTTATTGTTAACTTTTCAGCATTTTAAATTCATTTTACTGTTTTTTGATAAATACAAAATAAATAAAGAAGAAAAAATAGAAAATAAAAAAATAAAACACACACACGAAATCAAAGAAACAAAATAAACCTGGTTTGACTATGAAAAAAAAAAAAGAGATGGAAGATAGAATCTCTGAAGTGGAAGACTCAGTAGCTCAAAAAGATATATCAGTCAAAACAAATAGTAAAACTAAAAAAGTTATAGCTCAAAATGTTCAGGAAATCTGGGACACCATGAAAAGACCTAATTTGAGAATAATAGGAATAGAAGAAGGAGAAGAATACCAGCTCAAAGACACAGATAATGTTTTCAATAAAATCATAGAAGAAAACTTCCCTAACCTGAAGAAGGAAATGACTATAAAGATACAAGAAGCTTACAGAACACCAAATAGATATGACCCTCCAAAAAAGTCAGCGTGCCACATTATAATCAAGGCAAAAAAACATTCAAAACAAAGAAAAAATTTTAAGAGCTGCAAAAAAAAAAAAAAGCGCCAACTCACATATAAAGGCAGACCCATCACAAAAACACATGAATGTTCAATGGAAACAATGAATCCTAGAAGAACTTGGTCAGAAGTTATACAGAGGATAAAAGAACATGGCTGCCAAAATAGAATACTATACCCTGTAAAATTATCAATCACCATAGATGGAGTAAACAAGGTATTTCAGGACAAAGTCAGACTGAAAGAATATCTATCTACCAATCCAGCACTAAAGAGAGTATTAGAGGGAAAACACCAACCTGAGGACCCCAGATACACCCATAAAACCACAAACAATCAATAATTCCACAAGAATATTCCAGAGAAAGGAAATACAAACAAGTTACCACCAAAAATGGCAGGATATATCAATTAATGGTCACTAATTTCCCTTAATATCAATGGCCTCAAATCTCCTATAAAATGTCACACACTAACAAGATGGATACAACAACAGAAGCCATCTTTCTGTTGCCTACAAGACACACACCTCAACCACAAAGACAGACACAGGCTTAGAATAAAGGGTTGGGAAAAGATTTTCCAGTCAAATGGTCCTAAGAAACAAGCAGGGGTTGCAATCCTAATATCTAACAAAGTAGACTTTAAGCTAAAAGCAATTAAAAGGGACCAAGAGGGTCACTATTTATTCACCATAGGAAAAATTGGTCAAGAGGAGATTTCAATCTTGAATATTTATGCCCCTAATATAAGGGCACCTACTTAGGTAAAACAAATACTGTTAAAACTCGAATCCCACATCAATTCTTACACCTTAAGAGTGAGAGACGTCAATACCCCACTTCAACCCTGGATAGATCAACCAGACAGAGTCTCAACAGAGAAATAAGCAGTCTAAAAGAGGTTATGATGCAAATGGATTTAATAGATATATACAAGCTTCCACCATAATGCAAAGGAATATATATATTTCTCAGCTCCTCATGGAACATTCTCCAAAATTGACCACATAATTTATCATAAAGCAAATATTAACAGATACAAAAACATGGAAATAATCCCTTGTAACATATTGAACCAACAGGGCCTAAAGTTAGAGTTCAACAACATCAAAACCCAAAGAAAGCCTACCAACTCATGAAAACTAAACATCACTCAGCTGAACTATCTCTGGGTCAAGGAAGAAATAAAGAAAAAAATCAAATCTTCCTAGAATTTAATGAAAATGAATCCACACAGTATCCAAACTTGTGGGACACAATGAAAGCAGTCTTCAGAGGAAAATTCATAGCGCTAGATGCCTATATGAAAAACCTAGAGAAATCCCACACTAGAGACCTAACAGCTCAGCTGAAAGCCTTAGAATGATTAGAAGCAAACTCACCTAGAAGGAGTAGATGGCAGGAAATAATCAAACTTAGAGCTGAAATCAATACAATTGAAACAAAAAGAACAATACAAAGAATCAATGAATCTAAGAGTTGGTTCTTTGAGAAAGTTAAAAAGATAGATAAGCCCTTAGCCAAACTAATCCAAAAACAGAGAGAGAGTGTTCAAATCAACAAAATGAGAAACGAAAAGGGGGACAAAACAACAGACCCCCAGGAAATACAGAGAATTATCAGATCATATTTTGAAAATCTGTATTCCACAAAAATGGAAAACCTAGAAGAAATGGACAGCTTTCTGGACAGGTACCATCTACCAAAATTAAATGAAGATCAGATTAATTACCTAAACAGGCCTATAATCCTAAAGAAAATTGAAGCTTTCATTAAAAACCTCCCCAAAAATAAAAGCCCTGGTCCAGATGGTTTTAGTGCCAAATTCTACCAGACATTCAAAGAAGAATTACTACTGCTACTCATCAAACTATTTCACACAGTAGAAACTGAAGGAATATTGTCCAATTCCTTTTATGAGGCCACAATTACCCTAACATCCAAGCCACTCAAAGACTCAACAAAGAAGGAGAATTACAGACCAATTTCCTTCATGAATATTGATGCGAAAATTCTTAATAAAATTTTTGCAAACCGTATACAACAATGTATAAAAGATATTATCCACCATGGCTAAGTAGGCTTCATCCCAGAAATGCAGGGCTGGTTCAACATACGAAAAACTGTAAATGTTATCCATCATATAAACAAACTAAAGGAACAACACCACATGATCATATCCTTAGATGGGGAAAAAAGCCTTTGACAAAATCCAACACTCCTTTATGATTAAAGCCCTGGAGAGATCAGGAATACAGGGAGAATACCCTAAATTTACAAGAAGCCTATAGCCAGTGTCAAACTTAATGTAGAAAAGCTCAAAGCAATCCCACTAAAGTCAGGAACTAGACAAGGATGTCCTCTCTCCCATTATTCAATATAGTTCTCAAAGTTTTAGCTAAAGCAATATGGGAACAAAAAGAGATTAAGGGGATACAAGTTGGAAAATATGAAGTGAAGTAATCTCTATTTGTAGATGATATGATTGTATACATAAGTGACTCACAAAATTTTTCCAAGGAACTGCTACAGCTGATAAACACCTTCAGCAATGTAGCAATATCCAAGATTAACTCAAAGAAATCAGTAGCCCTTCTATACACTAAAGACAGAAGAGCTGAAAAAGAAATAAGGAAAATATTACCCATCATAATAGCTGCAAATAGTATTAAATACCTTGGAGTAACTATAACCAAAGAAGTAGCAGACCTATTTGACAAAAATTTTAAATCACTGAGGAAAGAAATTGAAGAGGATATCAGAAAATGGAAAGATCTCCCATGTTCCTGGATAGGTAGGATCAACATAGTAAAAATGGCAATTCTACAAAAGGCAATCGACAGATTCTATGTACTTCCCATGAAAATCATAATCCATTATTTTTTGGAACTTGAAAGAACAATACTCAATTTCATTTGAAATAACAGATAAGCCAGGATTGCCAAAACAATTTTACTCAACAAAAGAACCTCAGGAGGTATCACCATCCCTGACTTCAAGTTATACTATAGACCTACAGTAATAAAAACAGCCTAGTATTGGCATAACAACAGACTTGTGGAGCAATGGAATAGAATTGAGGATTAAGACATTAACCCAAAAACCTATGAACACCTGATCTTTGACAAAGATGCCCAAAACATTCAATGGAAAAAACATAGTATATTTAACAAATGGTGTTGTCATAGCTGGATGGAAGTGTGTAGAAAAATGCAAATAGATCCGAGCCTGCCACCCTGCACAAAACTAAAATCCAAGTGGAACAAAGACCTCAACTTAAACCCAGCCACTTTGAACTTGACAGAAAAGAAAGTGGGAGATATACTTCTACAAATTGGCACAGGTCACCATTTCCTAAATATAACACCAGTGGCACAGATACTAACACCAACAATCAATAAGTGGGATCTCCTGAAGCTAGGAAGCTTCTGCAAAGCCAAGGAAACTGTCAATAGGACAAAACGTCAGCCTGCAGAATGGGAAAAGATTTTCACCAACCCTACAAGTGATAGAGGACTGATCTCTAAGATATATAAAGAGCTCAAGAATCTAGAGCCCAAAACCTTGAATAACCCAATCAAAAAAAATGGGGTACAGATCTAAAAAGGGAATTCTCAGCAGAGGAACTGCAAATGGCTGAGAGGCATATGAAAAAATGCTCATCATCTTTAGCCATCAGAGAAATGCAAATCAAAACAACCTTGAGATACCACCTAACACCTGTTAGATTGGCTAAGATAAAAGGCACAGATGACAGCCTATGTTAGAGAGGATGCGGAGCAAGGGGAACTCTCCTCCATTTTTGGTGGGAGCGTAAGTTTGTTCAGCCACTTTGGAATGCAATATGGAGGTTTCTCAGAAAATTGAGAATCAATCTACCCAAGGACTCAGAAATGCCACCTGGGTGTATACCCTAAAGAGGCACATTCACACTCCAAATTTATTACCTGAACTATGTTCACAGCAGCATTATTTGTAATAGCAAGAACCTGGAAACAACCTAGATGTCCCTCAACTGAAGAATGGATTAACAAACTGTGGTATATCTACACAATGGAATACTACTCAGCAGTAAGAAAAAATGATATCCTAAACTTCGCAGACAAATGGATGGATTTGGAGAATATCCTCCTGAGAGAGGTATCACAATCCCAGAAAGATAAGCAGGGGATGTACTCACTCAATAGTGGTCTCTAAACAAACAAACAAGAAAAAAAGCCAAGCATGCCCAACCTGCAAACCACCACCACTGAACAGCTTGGGATCAGAAACACCCTGGACTGACCCTCAGATCCCACTCCAACTATAGGAACACCTGACTCACTCTTGAGGGAGGGGGGACAAAACTGGATTTGCCAGGAGTGGATACTGAACTAAGCATTATCGGGTCAGTGGGACCATAGGACTGTCTGCTGCCTGCCCAGGGACGGGATGGGGAATTGTGGAGAAGAAAAAATGACCTGATGTGGCAGGAGTGGGAAGGGACCGTGAATAAGGATATTCAGTGATGGAAAAAAAAATTCAGAGGGAAAGCTGAACACAAATAAATATATGTGTAGCAATCTTATTTGCATTATCACCCTTGATAAGTCATTCTTATGATTTTTATCTTCTTTATATTTATTGTTAATTTATCAGCATTTTAAATTCATTTTACTGTTTTTCTTGATAAATACAAAATAAATAAAGAAGGAAAAGAAAACATCAGAAGTCATTAAAATGTGATGCCCTACTTATAAAATCTGTTGAGTATTTAATTTAATAATATAAATTAAAAATAACAGAAAAAAAGAACAGGAAATCAAGTCTCACATAATGAATAAGTTGTCAGGTTTGCTCTAAGGCAATGAGTATTCCATTTTCTAATGAAAAGGTCATTGGCAATCTCATTAGTGAGTGTACTTTATCTCTGGCTTATGCTCTAAAAACTTATAATTTAGAGGGACATCTTACATTTGTTTTACATATATCCCATATAAAAGTATCCATTATATTAGACACAAATATATTCTCCATATAAACAAATATTTGCACCAAAACTGTAAAATATCTTGTGTCAATATTATGCTTATTATATTTTATTATAGCAAATAATAATTCATACACTAAGTAATGTAATTTTTTACTTTGTAGAAATTTGAGGATATTTAAATGAATTGTTGTCTTCATTATTCATTAAAAAATTTCAAAAAATATAAATTGTAAACCAAGAATTAATTCACAAAATTTTGTTTTAATTAGACATATTTAATTTACTTTCATCACTACATAAATTGGTCTACTCTTTGTGTGTAAGATTTAGTAGGAGGATTTTTTAAATATAAAATACTACTAAACCTATAAAATCAATCTAGACAGCCTATGGAGGATGACATATAATAATAGGAAAACTTTTAGGTGGTGGTAACAGCTAAGAGACTCTTCAGGGCTCTTAGAAGTATATTTTTAAAATATGAAAACAAAGAATATTTTATGAAATCTGCAAATGGCAGTATATAAATAAATTTATATATTATACAATACTATTTCAAGCACATATCTGACGACTCTAGTAATTTCTTTAGCATTAATGTATTACCGAATCATTGAAGTCACAATCACAATAAATTACAAAGAAAGCTAGTTCTTGAGCCAACAGAAAAGATGACATCAAAGTATTTCCTTGCTCATTAAAATGAAGATATTTAAGATATCCTGTAAAAGATATCTCTTCTTGAGAATAAAGCTGACTCATAGATTCTCAATAGATGTTTGAATAAATGAATGAATTTCATGCATCCTAAAAAAGACCTGATTCACACAACATATAGAAAAGAGAATAAATGTAAATTTCCAAGTGATCTCTT
>PVIH01002248.1:27827-154340 GCA_004025045.1 Sigmodon hispidus
GTTTGTTTGTTTATAGACCACTAGTGAGTGAGTACATCCCCTGCTTATCTCTCTGAGTTTGTGAGACTTCGCTCAGGAGGATATTCTCCAAATCCATCCATTTGCCTGTGAATTTTAGGATATCATTTTTCCTTGCTGCTGCGTAGTATTCCATTGTGTAGATGTACCACAGTTTGTTAATCCATTCTTCAGTTGAGGGTCATCTAGGTTGTTTCCAGGTTCTTGCTATTACAAATAATGCTGCTATGAACATAGTTGAGCTAATACCTTTGGAGTGTGAATGTGCCTCTTTAGGGTATATACCCAGAATTGGTATTGCTGGGTCCTTGGGGAGATTGATTCTCAATTTTCTGACAAACCTCCATATTGTATTACAAAGTGGCTGAACAAGCTTACACTCCCACCAACAATGGAGGAGTGTTCCCCTTGCTCCACATCCTCTCCAGCATAAGCTGTCATCTGTACCTTTTATCTTAGCCAATTTAACAGGTGTTAGGTGGTATCTCAAAGTTGTTTTGATTTGCATTTCTCTGATGGCTAAAGATGAAGAACACCTTTTCAGGTGCCTTTCAGCCATTCATAGTTCCTCTGCTGAGAATTCCCTTTTTAGATCTGAACCCCATTTTTTGATAGGGTTATTCAAGGTTTTGGGATCTAAATTCTTGAGCTCTTTATATATCTTAGAGATCAGTCCTCTATCACTTGTAGGGTTGGTGAAAATATTTTCCCATTCTGTAGGCTGGCGTTTTGTCCTAATTTGCACAATTACTATATCATTCTCTTGTGTGGCATGTACTATATATTTCACATTTCTGAGTTAACAAACTTTTTAAAATGTTGAAAATTATTTACTATATTTTCTGAGGTACTCACAGCATTGAAAAGTCTATATAACAAATTTAATATGGCCTTTAACTAGCACCCTTTACAAAACAGAAAATGCATTCATTTCTTAAAATGTGTAAGTGCCAAACCGTGAACTTATGGGAGGCCTGCCTGAGTATGGATCAGGTTCTCTGCATATATGTTATGGCTGTTAGCCTGGTGTATCTGTGGGAATCCCAACAGTTGGAGCAGGATTTTCTATACTTTTTTGACTGACTGCTTGTTCTAGAATTTTTCTTTTGGGCTGCCAACCAGCTTCCAAATCATGACATGGAGAGTTATGATTCAGCATAAATGCTCAGATTTATTTTAAGCTTGTTTCTTGTTAGCTTTTATAACTTAACTTGTTTCTTTTCATCTATATTTTCCTTCAGGGCTTTTTAGCTTTCATTCTTTCTATATATCTTAATTTCACTGCTTCTCAAGTCTGTTTGGCTGCCAGATGCCTGGTTTCTGGACTCTTCTCATTCCCTTTGTTCCTCTTCTACTTTCTAGATTCCTCCTGCTATTGATTATCTCTGCCCACCAGCCCTGTCTATTCTTTCTCTCTCTAGCTATTGGATGTTCTGATCTTTACTAGATCAATCAGGTGTCCTAGGCAGGCAAAATGAAACAGAGGCAATACATCTTTTTATAATTAGACAAACACAGCACAAATATAACACCTTTACATTATTGACAAAGGCAGCGCAAAATGTAATACATTTTGACATATTTAAGGTAATATTACACAGCATAAAGAAATATAACACATCTTTACATAGTTAATATTCCACAACACCTGTTCTTAAGGCTCTTCCTTTTATCGGGTTGCCTTGTCTAGCCATAATATGAAGACTTTTGCCTTCTCTTATTATATGTTGTTTTGTCCCTTTTGGCTGTTGTCTCTTGTAGGACTGTTCTATTCTGTAGAAAATGGGTGGTGAGTGAATCTGGGCATAAGCGAAAGTGTGAATGGGGGCTAGGAAGTATGGAGGTAGTAGAAAATGTGATTGAGATGTAGTGTAAAAGGGAATAATTTCTGTTTTCAATAAAAATAAAAAAAATACAAAAATAGAATGTAGAAAAAATAATACCTAAAGATAAAGTTCTCAAAATAAAAGAAATTTATATAATTTAAAATTTTAGGCATATTTTAAAAATATTCTTATTGTCCTTCTATCATACTTTTTTTTATTATGAATAAAAAAGTCACATTTTCTATCCTTGTATATCCTTTTTTTTCCTTCTTTATTTTGTATTTATCAAAAAAAAAACACAGTAAAAAGAATTTAAAATGCGGAAGAGTTAACAATAACTATACAGAGGATAAGAATGATAAGCATGGCTTATCAAGGTTGGAAATACAAATAAAATTGCTACACATACATTTTTTTGTGTTCATCTTTCCCTCTGAATTTTTTTTTTCCATCCCTATATATCCTTATTCAAGGTCTCTTCCCCCTCCCACCACATCAGGTCATTCTTTCTTCTTCACATCTCCCCATCCCCCCAATGGGGAGGCAATCACAAGTTCCCAAGGTAACAATATTGCTTAGTTCAGCCTCCACTCCTGGCAAATCTAGTTTTCTCCCCCCAACATAAAGAATGAGTCAGGTGTTCTTGTAGGGGGAGTGGGATTCAACTTGTCACTCCATATTGTGCTTTTTAAGAGTGTTTTTTTTTTTTTTCAAGTGACTTTTAAAAGTTTTCCTGGCTGCTTCTTATGACACTTTGTAATAAGAATAATATCCAAAAATTAAATAAAAATAATGATTTGGGGAAGCATTTTTCTTACAGATTTATTATGATTATAAAATGAGATAATACACATTCAATCCACTTTCAAGAGAAGAGATATCTAGTAAAATGCACAGCGAAGTACAGTTACATTTGAGCTGTGTAAGGAGACTTTAAGTCAAATTTTGGCTGCACATTTTCCTAAATGTGTGACTTTAGTCAGATTATTTAATACCACTCAAGTTAATGTATAAAAAACACATTAAGTAGAATTAGAGATTGAATCCTCTCACTGTACTTCTTAATTAATATCTACTAGCTCCTTTAAAACAATAAAAAAAATATAAGTAAGACTAAATAACAGAAGAAACTTGTTTGAAATTTTCCTGTAAGTTATTCTGTGACTCTAAATTTATCATGCATTATGTAAAATCACTTCACCATATGATAAATGATTTAAGCACATAGCAATGTAAATTTCTCCACTTTGGATCATTTTCTGTGTAATGTTCCTTTAACTCCAACTCATACCGCAAGTTCATTTATAGAAGCAGAATTCCTCTCAAATATCACATAGAAAAAGATAAATTTCTTAAAACTCATATTCTCTTTTCTCCTTAAATAACACATCCATATGATAAAGCATGACTTATGCAAATTCCCATCAAAGAGCCAGTACATATATGCACAGACATGTATTCATTCATAAATAAAGACTTATAAAATCACATAAACTGGATTGTGTGTGTCTTTTTTGCCTAAGAGATGTGAAAAAATTAATAATAATTCCTAAAAAAGCACTGAAGAAAGACTGAAGAAATGGTGGTAATTAACTTATTTTGGTGAACTATTGTGTTTATTGATGATGTTGAAAGGAATGCAAGCATCAGACACCTGATTCACCACAAAGACCAGCTTGTATAGAAATCCATGTTCCTGGATCTCTGCCCAACTTTCCATAAAATCTACAAATAGTCTCCTATCCCCAGCAATGATTTCCTACTAATAAAACCTGGAAGTGATTTTTTGTGATTCATGTAACTTCTGAGCTTCTTAATTTCCTTAGCAGGAAATAATTCAACTCAGAGAAAATAACTACTCAGCAGGTCTCTTATCAAACATGGCATGTTTTATAAGGAAAGAATTGGTGAAGTGGTTAACCTTCTGTGGTAGTTTTTAAAAAAATATAACTTCTGTAAGCACATAGAATGTGTGATATTTAGTATGTGTTGCTTTATTGAATTAGCAGTGGCCTTGTGGGAGGAAGTGTGTCGCTGTGGGGATTAGCTTTAAGTTCCACTGTGCTCAAGCAATGCCCAGTATGAAAGACCGACCACTTAATTGTGCTTGAAAGTTAAGATTTAAGACTCTCAGCTTTTTCTCCAGTACCATATCTGCTTGCACAGCAACATGTCATATCATGATGATAATAGACTATCTGGACCAGGGCTTTTATTTTTGGGGAGGTTTTTAATGAAAGCTTCAGTTTCCTTAAGGGTTATTGGCTTGTTTATGTAACTAATCTGATCTTCAATTAATTTTGTATAGATGGTACCTGTCCAGAAAGCTGTCCATTTCATCGACGTTTTCTATTTTTGTGGAATACAGATTTTCAAAGTATGATCTGATAATTCTCTGGATTTCCTGGGGGTCTGTTGTTATGTCCCCCTTTTCATTTCTGATTTTGTTGATTTGAACACTCTCTATTTTTTTGATTAGTTTGGCTAAGGGCTTATCTATCTTGTTGATTTTCTCAAAGAACCAACTTTTAGATTCATTTATTCTTTGTATTGTTCTTTTTGTTTCAATTGTATTGATTTCAGCTCTAAGTTTGATTATTTCCTGCTGTCTACTCCTTCTAGGTGAGTTCGCTTTTAATTGTTCTAAGGCTTTCAGCTAAGCTGTTAGGTCCCTAGCGTGAGATTTCTCTAGTTTTTTCATGTAGGCATCTAGTGCTATGAATTTTCCTCTTAAGACTGCTTTCACTGTGTTCCACAAGTTTGGATATGTTGTGGACTCATTTTCATTAAATTCAAGGAAGACTTTGATTTCTTTCTTAATTTCTTCCTTAACCCAGAGATGATTCAGTTGAGTGATGTTTAGTTTCCATGAGTTGGTAGGCTTTCTTTGGGTTTTGATGTTGTTGAACTGTAACTTTAGGCCCTGTTGGTCCGATATGTTACAAGGGATTATTTAATAGACTAAACTTCTAAAAATGCAAACTGCTCAATTAAATGGTTTTTGCTTTCTAAGAGTTATTGTGATCATATTGCCTATTCACAGTAAAAGAAACTTTAAAACATCCCCTAAAATAAAACTTTAAAAAATACTTTTAAAGGCACATGACATTTTTTTTAATACAAAAGCACAAGAAACATATTAACTATTTGTAATGTGAACAAATGTGCAGGAAACAATCCACCACGACTCCTCTTATGAGCAGAGACTTTCAATCTATTCTCAGCCCCACAAAATAAAAGAATATAAACCAACATAAGAAGTACTCTGCTTTTTGTTTATTCAACACTATTCAGTTTTTGCAATGTATCTTGTAATCCAATGCAAAATAACATTATCAATCATATAATATATTAAACATCCTGAAGACCAGACCTTTGAATGTATTAGTAACCTGTCAACTAAAAGACAGTGCTATAATTCCTAAAATCAAAATCATTGGACATGATTAATTATTTATGGAATAAATATACATTTACTGAACATTGTGAGATTCTCACAGCTAGTTGTTAGGAGTAATATGGAGAGAGAGAGACAGAGCCAGAGACAGACAGAGAAACAGAGAGAGACACAGAGAGAGAGTGAGAGAGAGAGAGAGAGAGAGAGAGAGAGAGAGAGACTTTCCTTGACAAAGTCTCCCTTTATTTTTTCTTTAATTTTATTAATTAGAACCTCAGTAACAAGGCATAAGAAAAAATTATGAGCAAGTGTATAATCCTTCAGTGAATGCAGCAATAAGGGGAAAAATAGACCTGTAACTTTGTCAGAATAAGACAAAGACAGAATATAGTTTATGCTGGGTAAGGAGTATGAAGATCCTAATTTTACTAAATCAGCATCAAGATTCTCACTGAGGTCTCCAATGACATGGATCTATATCTTTATTTCATGATTTCTGTTATGCCAAGGTACTTTATTTGATACTGAGGAGATCATCTGCTCCAACTCAGAAGCTATCTTAATTAACGTTTTAACACAATTTATGTGCATATTATATTATAAGATGTTGCATTGCTTCGAATTCTAAGAAACTATAACATCTGTATCAAAGTTTTTGCACAATGTTATTTAAAATGTGATTATTTATTCATATCTTTAACAATTTGAAGAGTATAATTATAAGCATCCTGATTGTGGAACACAAATGTGTAACCTCACTGAATAGCAAGAGCTGAGTTTAAAAATAATGAAGGCAAGAATTGCAAGTCCCTCTATGAGAGTACTTTCTGTCATTCCTATCAATGCAATTTATTGAGCTCCTAATACAGGTCAGAAATTTACATAAATTGTTACAAATAATATTATTTTTAGGTCAATAAGGAAGATTCCTCAGTAACTTAGAGAATATTTCATTCTTAATATGTAAAATACAGTAACAATAGTGAGGAATAAATAATCCCTAAATTCAGAATATAATAAACATAAAGAAAATTGTCCTACTGAAAGGATGAATTTTAAAATTTAGGTATCATTTTAATTTATATGATGCCAGTTCATAATTCAAATTAATGATATTCATGCTTATTATCAGTATGACTGATTCACAGTGGAAGGCCTCAAATGCTTACATTAAACTGTGGTTATTTTTCACTATAAATATAAAACTGTGTAGCTCATTTATTTTCTTTGGTCAAGACAAATAAACTTACCATTAATTTAATATGCAGTATAAAAATGAGAAAACAGCCTAGTTATTTTATGGGAGATATGGTGAAGAAACTATAATTTTGTTGTATTATTCACATTCATTTTCTTTTTTTAAAGGCATTTTATTCAATTTTATCTACTGTAAAAAGGGAATTGTTTTGCATAGCTCAAGTTACAGTCTGAAATAAAATTGAGGTGATGTCTCTTTTCTCCCTTTCACAATGTTCATGGAGCTATCTTTTAATAGGAAATAATTTAGTTAAATAATTTTTATGCTAGCTGCTGATTATATTGTAAAAAGAAAATAGGAAAGATAGGGGAATGCAAGAATTCATTTTTGTTATTATTTCCACCACTATTTCAATTTCTAAACTCAATTACTAAGGTAATAAATCCACAACTTTCTACAACAATGAAACATGGGATCTTGAAAAGATCTCAATTAACTTTCTATGATCTATTTATTAAGATACAGAAACATATGTCATCTACTTATTTGTTATAGTAATTTTATTAATGTACACTGTGCTAAATTACAACTCACACTGAGATGTAGCCCAATGTTTATAACTTGCTTTATCCTGCTTGAGGCATAGAGTTTGATACCCAGTACTAGAAACAAAAGAGATTTTTAAAAATTGTATCAATTGATATACATTATTATTTTTGAGCACATTAACATATCATTTTATATAACCCCAAACAATTTTAACACTATTCAGTTTTTCAAAATTTTTTTATTTCTTCCTTCATTCTTCTAAAACACAAACACTACTTTGTCTTACTCTTTCTGGGGTAAAAATTTAACACACAAGCAAGTTTATTTATATACAAGGTGCATATACAGACTTCAGTACATAAATCCACCAATGCTTAACCAAGTACCATAATCACTACTGTGACAGTCATTTTGCATTTTCAGAATAATCAATCCATTTAAAATAATTTAAATGTGTTTTACTGTGTGAAAATAGAAACATTGCAATGATTAAGACTACTTAAATGATTGAAAATGAACTCCATAAAAACTGCATGTACTGTAAATTCAATGAATGAACGAATGCCTCTCTATTACTTATAATTTTGAAATAAATGAGTATAACATGAGTAACTTAAAATTACAGAATTATATCTTCAACCATTTAGGAAAATATGAAATGTGTCCACCCAGACAAAAGTCACAAAAGTAATGCAAAACTATTTTTTATATAGTTAATATTGAAAGAGTTATAATTTTGTCTTCTGAAGCATTAAGAAAATGCTTCCAGTCTTTACTTCATGTTTTTTTTTCTTCTCAGTACCACGAACACAATATCTTTTCCTGTTGATGCTGCTTTGGCCTGTTTTCTTATACCTCTTTCTATTTTATTTTTAATTATAAAACTATAATATAATTATAATATGTTATAAATTATAATTATAAATAATTGTTAATTATTTCTTCTGATTTGAACCTAGTTTCTTATATTCAAACTGGTTATAACTGGTGCCATAAAACATGTGCTCCTAGTGCTTCCTGATAGACAAAAGGGCCTATTGAGTAAGTACTTCCTCATTAGCCAATCTAGGGTTTACCAAAGGACTTGGCAACAGAAGCAGCATCCTGGTGTGAGAAGATAAAGACCAGAAAAATATTACCATGCCTCAGCCACAGATGTGAGCAAAGCAAAGCCCTTTACCATGGTTTGGAGGAGAGTATAAAAGACTTGCTCTTTCCTCAATAAATTGGATTTGCTTATCCCAACTAGTCTCTAGAGACTTATTATTCTCTATACCATTGTGCCCCCCTTCTCAAAGAGGAAATGGCATGGCCCAAAGCATAGGCAACCCACAAAATAATTTTATCTTAATTATATATGCATATATTACTAAATATAATCAGGCCCAGTCTGTATAATATTATATACTATACATATATACACACACACATAGATATATATGTTTTCAAGGCTGACCACTTAGCATTGAATAATTAATTTAGATGATTACCCATGGAAAAGATTATTCTTCCCACACTCAAGATGCCTTAGTTGGTACTAAATATTTGTACAGAGTTGAGGCCTTGTTGTCTATCACCTGTCCACTTTTCCTTATTTATTGCTGTCTATTTTTAGCTCTATTTTGGCAGTAATATTGTTGAGATATTATGGGTATACCATCTGACATTACTAGGAGATGCAACCATATAGAAAGATCCCTGTCCATCTATTCCTTACAATATTTCAACATCCTCTTTTAGGAGTGTGTTTCACAAGTTGACATTTTTATTGGTTGTGATTTTCTGTTAGGGTCTCTGATGTTAAGAGAAGTTTCATTGGTGAAGGATGATTATTACAATTAATTCTAAATATAAGAAAAATATTTAAAGTGCATTTAGAAATTATTCTAGTTATTAGAGTGATATTCTTAGGTTCACTTCCATAATTCATGACTTTATTATCCTTTTGTAGTGGACGAGGGTTCTGGTAGCAGGAATAGTATAGTTCTTGTTAAATAAATCTTAAAACCAAATAGAGAACTGTTCAATACTGTCAATATATCCTTCTAACTACTGTGTACTTAATTTTATTATGCCATAATGGTCATTGATTTATCGCATAGGCAACATAGCTAGGAAATACTATTGGTTGCTCCCCTTGTTTAAAAGCTGTATAGTGCCTTCTGCTCCCATGGATGTTAGTCCTTAAAGATGAAGTCAAATCAGTTCCTGCTCATAGGTCTCTGGAAGGTGTCTAATGTGCATCTACTTTCAGGAACTGAAACTTATTTATCTTTGTTGGGGCAACAAAAGGCAGTAGATAAAGATTGTATATATTGTGAGTCTCTTGGAAAACTCTAACCACTAGAGAGTGCTTCTGATGCCTGATCTTGTTGTTTTATTGTTGGTGTTAGGTTGTATATTAGTCAAGGTTCTCTAGAATAACAGAATTTATAGAATTAATCTCTCTTTTGGATTAGTTCCATTGAAGAAGAAATCTAGAAACAGCCTATTATAGAGTCTGTTGTGTGGATATTAACAGTAACTCTTATCAAGATTCACAAAGAGTATCAGGAAGTAGACTGAAGCTAAAACCTGTGTTCAAAGAGGTAGATGGATTTAGAAATGGAATAAAGGGAGTGGTACCTTCAGCAAGATCCCAATCAGTTAAGTTTCTAATTTGTAGAAAGAAACTAAAGAAAGGCATAGGGCAGTGTGTGGTGGAGTACACCATTAATCTCAGCGCTGGGGAGGCAGAGGCTGGCATATATATGAGTCTAAGGTCACTCTGGTCTACAAAGCCTGTTTCAGGTCAGCAAAGCTTAATCAGCGCAGGACACAAAACTGTTGAAAACATAATTGAACAAGGGGGCTATGTTTCAGCCTCAGAAAGCGGCAGAATTTGGCAGCTTTAGTCACATGTTTCTGGCTTTAGATTTAAGGATAAAAGAAAGAAGTTCTTATGATAGAAGAAAGAAATCCTTTATGGAATAAAGGATTTATGAATTAAAGATGCTGAGCTCAGGCAGGGGTCAAGGGGTGTCCCTGAATGGATGCCTAGGTAAAGAGACCACTGCATGGATCTCTCAAGTAGAAGCCTAGAAATGGCCTAGAAAAACTGGAGATGTTTGAGATAAAACAGTTATGAGGTACCTTCCCAGGAAAGCTGCTGATGAGGAGTAAAACCAGCAGAAAAGAAAGAAGTGTGTTTCACTCAGCAAAAATGATAAGAGCTGAAGATATGAAGATTGTTTTGCTATTACACATGAACATGCAGAGTTTAGAGTCTGCAAGGGTTGTTATAAATTTTATTTGGTCCAGTTTGTGTGTGTGTGCTTGTGTGTGTGTGTGTGTGTGTGTGTGTGTGTGTGAGAGAGAGAGAGAGAGAGAGAGAGAGAGAGAGAGAGAGAGAGAGAAATGCTCCCTTCACATGGTAATTTATATATTCTGACCTTATATGTTGGAACTATGTGGCTTGCTTTTTGCTTTTGATTTTTATAAGTTATTACAGTTAAGTGATTGCATGAATCTCAAAAAAATTTTGAACTTTAGGCTGTATAACATTGTTGACACTATTATAGACTATGGAAACTTTTCAAATAAGACTAAGTGCATTTTCCATCATGATATTTGGGGGCAAGGGAGTGGTTTGTATTAATTTAGTTGTACTTGACTACCATAATTTCACAGAAAGTTACACTACTAGGAGGCATGGCATTGTTTGAGTGAGCACGGCCTTGTGAGAGAAAATAAAGGTGAGTTTTGAGGTTTACTATGCTAAATATGCTAAAGATAATGCTCAATGAGACAGTAGACTTCCCATTGCCTGAAAGATGTAGCACTCAGCTCCAACACATCTGGCTGCACATATTAATAAACCAAACTTCTGAAAGTATGATAAATGAGCCATGCCTATTCCACAAATTCTATTTAGTATTGTATAAAAAACTCAAGCCAGATATTAGGGAAAAGGGGAATATCAGAGAGATAGAGAAACAAACCACATCCATGTCTCACTACACATGCTAACTCCTCAGGCCTGTCTCCAAGAAATTTTCTGATTCCAGCTTCTTTCTTCTCAGATCACTAAGGTAGTGTCTGAAAAAGATGAATAATTTCCCTTCTTTCCCTCAGTCTACCTATCTTACTTCTCCTTCCACATTCCTAAAGCTAGCATTGAAGGTATGGGTTACCACTCTCTCTGTGGCTGACTCTCGTCTGATATTCTAGACTATTTTTATTAAATATATATCAACACATGCCAAATAAATGCTTTCTTTATAGGAGTAGCCATGATCATTGTGTATGTTCACAGCAATAAAATTCTGCCTGAAACAGAGTTATATATATCTTTCTCAAAAGACCTTCATTAAGGGTGTGCCTTCCTACCTCCAAGATACAGAACAGAAGTGAATTTTCTTACTTCAAGTTAATTAAAAATCTCTCACAGGTTCACAGGTGTTGTCCTCTTTTGGGGGGTCTTAATCAATTCCAATTGTAGTGAAGCAGACACCCAAGAATAGCCATCATATATGTTTTTGGGTTCTTGAAGAGAGAGTGACAGGAAGGGGCAGGAGGGGGAAGGGCGCTTGAACAGGATATACACGGATAAAAATATAACTTTATTCATAATAAAAAAGAATAAAAGAAATGCTGTTAGTTCAAATGAAAAAAATTATTTAAATCTTTTAAATGTATTTATGCACAGACTTATATACATTACAGGTTGTGATTTAAGGTTAATAGCTTACATGGTTTTTTATGGCTTCTTCTAACATTGTTACTGTTATTTTACATTACTGGCTACTTTTGTATTTATCTACCATCTTCCTAATTAACGTCTCCCTCATTTTCCTTTTCCCTGATCAGATCACTTTTATCCTGCTATGCTTATTTCTATTTTTCCCCAATTCACCTATGTTGATAAAGGTTCTCTTTTATTTTCCTGGTGTCTACAATTGCTCCAGGCTATGTACTTACATCTGAAGAGTTAGAGCTGGTAGCCTTTCATTAAAGAGGTATTTGTCTTTCTAGCTGTAGGGAACCTCATTCTGTATGATCTTTTCTAACCTCATTCATTTACCAACAAAATTATGATTTACTTTTATTTCTTGCTAAATAGTATTTTATGACTTACATAAACAACATTTTTATTTTCTATTTCAGCTGACATTTAGATTATTTCCATTTTCCCGATATTGTGAGTAAAGAACATCAACAAACATACCTGATAAAGTATCTGTATAATGGGATGTCAATTGCTTTGGGTATATTCAAAGACTTAGATAGCTAGGTCATATGATAGATATACTTTTTATCTTTTGAAGAATTTTTCACACTGAGAGCATATTAACAGTACATGTTTTGCAATCCTACCAATAGCGAATGAGGATTCATTTTCCCTGCATCCCCTCCAGTATTTGTTTTCAGTTCTTTCATTGCCCTTTGCCATCCAGATCATTTTATATTTTAAATACATTTTACCACATCAGCTCCACTCAGTTAACCTCCACATTTTAAAGGCAATTGATAAGCAATCTTAAAGTCCATATTCAAGTATAATCTCTTCAATTGTTCTTAAAGTCTACTTGTTCACAATTTTCAGAAATTAATAACCTGTGGAGATATAGCACTTATTTTCCTGTTTGCATATAATTTTTCTGTGTACCTCAGTTAAAAGAAAAATGTTAGTTTATGGGGTGTTATATAGATAATGTAAAAGTGGTTGGATGGAATTTCTGTAAGGATAATACTGGATTACTATGGTGGAGCTATTTGGGGCACCCAAATGGAACTTTCTAAAAGCTTTTGGGCAGCCTGAAGGCTCTATTACAGTGAGCAAGTGGACCTGCTGGTAGCCTAGTTTGTGCAACAGCTATATTTAAGAAAATAAAAAGAAAAGAAAAGAAAGGAGAAAAGAAAGCAACATTCTAGACAGAAAAAATTTAGGTTAAATGAAACAGCACAGAGGTGATGGGTACCCACAGAGATGGCTGAAAAAGCCACAACAGAATAGACTTCTACCAACTCTTGTTTATAGCTTATGCCCACCTGATTTGACAGCTTGTCCAGGAATGGGTCTATATTTTCAATCCCCACATTCAGCCAATCATGGAACAGTTTTCAGTTTTGAAAATTTTGCATGATAGAGTGGCAGAGTTGTAGTTAGTAGTTTCTTTCCGGGCATTTCAAGCCTTGCTCCAAGGTTCAGCCCCATTCACAGCCCTACTGCTGTTTAGCCCCAGATAATCACACAAAGGCTGATATAAATTTCATGCTGATTGGCCTATGGCTCAGGCACATAGCTTGCGAACTCTTAACTTTTAAACTAACCCTAGTAGCTTAGCTTAGTACTTTTTCTCATAGTAGCATTCTAGCTTTCTTTCTTCTGCATCTTGGCGTCTCTACTGATCCACTTTCCTCTGCATCTGCTGGAATCTGTGTCCAATTCTTCCTCTTCTTAGAGTTTTCTTAGTCTAATAGCCTCACCCACACTTCCTGATGGTCTTCTGGCTAATTATTAAACCAGTATGAGAGACAAATCCCATAGCACAGATTTAGGGCTGCTGCTGCTGCTGCTGTTGCTGCTCATATAGAAAGAAGAAAGGAAAATTTGTCTTCAGTTTGAGAATCTTATATTAATGTACCTAAATCTGAGTATTCTGCCAAGACTAGTGAGCTTACTTGATCCAAGTTTCAGAACTCAACCAGTAGCTTCAGGCAAAAGAATTAATCCTTGCTTCAGCATAAAAGGCTTTACACCACACGGGGCTGCAGAAGAAAATTTTTTCAATAATCCAGCTGCAAGACTTACAGTTCTGAGACCAGTGAGTAACTTTATCAGACCACAGTTAAAAAATAAATATTGCTACTGCCTTCAAGACCTACTTCTCTGATAATGAGCAGCTCGGGCCTTCCAGAACTGTTGGAGATGGGCTACTATTTGCTCTGCCACTCCAAATGTAGACCTATATCAAAGTGACAGCTTCTGATGCACGATTTGAGCTTTAGAAAAGAAACGCTTCTAACAACCATAAAGGATACCATGAGGGTTTGCATTCCCTGCTACTGAAATTATAAACCTGTCCTACTTAAATCCTTTTTAAAAATTTTATATCATTTAAGATTGCTAACCAAACCTTGATGAAAAAACTCTCATTTGTACTCTTTGCTTACTACATTCTTGGAAAAAGGTGGGACAAGCAGTCACTTTAATGGACTAAAAGCTGGCAAACAGCAAAACATGAGAAAAATAATGAGAAAAAAGCCACAAACATGAAGATACTTAATTATTACCATGGATTTGCCTAGGTATATATAATGTAATCATTATGTGCTAAAATCTTAATATTTCATAAAATATCTATTGCAAAGTTCCATGTTCAGATAAATAGGGAGAAGCACAAAACACAATCTCCAAACATCCTAGCAATTTTACAATTTTTATGTTATTGTTCTGTCCCTATGAGAATTTATACATCAACTATTTTTAATTTCAGGCTTAATCCCATATAGTTTCATATAATATGTTTGTTTTACATATTAAAACAGTGTTTTGACCACTGTATTAGTTTTATACATTAAAAAGCATAGAAAGGGCAAGGTAAGGGTCTACATTTAGACATCTAAGGTGTAATGAAAAAATCAATCAAATGATGAAAAAAAATGCAGAAACTAGTCCTGGTTGCTTTCTGAACTGTGCTAAAATACTCCAACAAAAAACACTTCAGGGGAATGGAAAATTTTGACTTAAATCTCACATGTATAGTGCAACATGGTTGAGAAACTCTGGGAGCAGGAGTTTGAAGCATTTGGCCATATCAAATGCATACTCACAAATCATAGAACTATGTGTGTTTGTGCTCAGCTCCTATGTACAATCTATGTTCAAACTCAGGGAACAATGCCAAGAGCAGGGGTCAAGCCTTCTGTCTTCTATTTGCATAACTAAGATATTACACCATAGGGATGTCCAAAGGCTTATCTTTCAAGTAATTCTAGACTCCATCCAGTGGACAGTTGGAATTATCACTACACTTGTTAAATTTTATTTTACTCCTCTTTTATTTCCTATTGTGTGGATCTACAACTGTAAAGTTTATTGTTAGATTTGTATCAGTCTCCTAGTCCTCGTTTCTCCCTATTCATAAATTCACTCCTCCAGTGTCTTCATGATGTCAACAGTGTAAAATATATTTTTATATATTCATTTAGAATTTTACATATATATGTAGTCTAACCAAACTATAGTCTCTTCATTTCAAACTTTTTCTAGATTCTCCCTCCAGCATTTGTTCCTATAAAATTTTTATTATCAATTCTAACTAAGTCCATTTAGTATTCTAGTATACATGTAAGTTTACAAGACATTCGAAAGTGAGCAACCTTCCAGGGGCTAAATTCCTGAAGAAAATTACCTCTTCCTCCCCAACACTGATCAATGGTAACTAGCTCCACAGCTGAAAATGTGATTCTGTGATGGCTTACTTTATCCATGCCAAATTATTATCTTCTGGATCTTTTTTAATATGGTAATTTTATTAACTGTTTGATAATTTGATACATTTTAATAATTTTTCTTTTTCTAAAAAAATTCTCATACCCTCCACTTGTCATGATATATAACATATTCAATAAAACCTGGAATATTGGAGAGCTTGACAGCACACCATCAAATTCTAGGCAAACAGCTCATGAATTTCTTGATTCTTGAGTACAGAACAAAATCATAGATTCAATAGCACACACTTTTAATCCCAGCATAGGGGAAGCCTGGAGTCATGACCTACACTCTTAATCTCCTAACTCCAGAAACAGAGCTTCTGTTTCTGTGAGTTGAAGGCTAGCTACAAATTATCATAGTACACACTTTTAATCCTAACCTGAATGGGATACAGCTGATGAAAAGGGTATATAAGGCTTCTTAGGACCCCAGCAAAAGTAGAAGTGACTGGCAGACATGACCAGGAGTGAAGCTGAGAAAGTTGCAAGACAGCTGGATGAGAATTGACTGTGTTGCTTTCTTTCTCTGATATTTTAGCCTTCCTCCTCCCAATATTTGGCTCAGAGTCTTTTTTTTCATATCACCCATATTTGTGCAACAACACTTGGCATCCAACTTTGGGGCATGAATTCCTTAAAAAAAAAGCTGCTTACTGGCCAGAACAAAACATGGCCAGAAGAGTAATTATGGGTTCATTAGGCTGTTGAGTTAGCTTCCAGGTTTAGGCACACCTGGCCACACGTTTCCATTTCACTTTTATCTGAATATGTTCTTTAGACAGTGACCTTTTTCTCCTGGGGGGATTCAAGTTCTTTCTCTTTCTTGGCCCCTCCTTGTCTTGCTATCCCACTGGGTAGCTGCCCCACTTCACAACTTCACAGCTATTTGAATGATCACTGACAACTAGATTGATGAGTACAACAGAATTTTTTTTTTTTTTTTTAAAAAGTGGGAATTTGTTAAAGGCAATAGAGGGTACTTGGTCTTTCTGTGATCTTTCCAATTTGATATTGGAATCAGTAAAGGATAAGATAAATAAAGCAGATAGTATTATCCTCATAATGTTTATTATGAATATTTTGGTTGTTTGACTTCTGTTTTATCATTGAAGTCAATTAATGTGATTGCCAAGAAAGAAGTTTTTAAAAAAATCTATTAAAAAGGGACTCAAAGATATTTAAACAAAAACAAAGGAGTATAGAGAACAGACCTCAGCAATGTCATCTAATTTCACAAAAAAATAAAATAAAAAAACAGCCTAAGGTTGTCAGACAGCCAACAATAATATACCCAGTAACCATTAAAAAAAATCACAAAAGAGTAAAGATACTAGAGAAGCTAACTGGGCTCCTGTACAAATGCTGAAACTAAAAAAGGGTTAAAGATACAATTGTGACATATGATATACATTTACTACTTGTTATAGAAATTCTCAATAGCTGGTCATCCTGCAATACGATCACCACTAAGGACTGGTTACATATGGTTACTGCTGTTTCAGAAGGAGGTCTAATTTTACAGTGGAAAACATGGTGGAAGGAGGAGGCTAAATTATAGCATAGCATAGCATAGCATAGCATAGCATAGCATAGCACAGCACAGTACAGTACAGTACAGTATAGTATAGTATAGTATAGTAGAAAAAAGAAGCACAGGGAGGGGCATAGAAGTCTCCCAACACCAACTTTTTTGGGAAGGAGAATATTCTGATATTGAAAAGCAATCCCTAAGTGATGAACACACTCTTGATTTACGCTGCATGGCAGCACTAAATGTTTGGGATCAGATAGAAGAAATAGGAAAGAAATCCAGATCATTCACAAAAATAATTCAAAGCCCAACAGAAACTTTTACAGATTTTTTCAGAGATTATCTACCTCAGTAAATAGACTGGATTTAGAAGCAAAGCGAATAATAATCAAATCCCTGGCTTTTGAGAATGCTAATACACAATGTAAAAAATAGTAAGACCATTAAAAGAAATTTCAGCACCCTTAGAGGACTGGATTCATGAAATAATTAAAGCAGATTTTTATGAAGGTAATGATAATTGGATAGGAGAGCTTATTTCTAGAAGTATTTAAAAAAAAAGGCAGAATGCTAAATGCTATAATTGTGGAAGACAAGTTTACATACAAAGAAATTGTAATCAAGGTGTTCCCACAGAGAGTGCCTTTGTTAGGAATAATCCCAAAAGAACACCCCTCCCTCCAGGAGTATGCAGGAGGTGTGGAAAAGTCAGACATTGGGCTAATGGATGTCAATCAACAAAGGACAGACAAGGTTTGGGAAATGCCCAAAGGGAGCTTTCAAAACACCTCATATTCAATCCAGTGCAATCTTACCCTGCCATTGTGACAGATATACCTTCATAGAAGAATTAAAAATATTAAAACCTATTTTTAAAAACATACTACAGTAGATGATATAACATCTATAGAAAAAGAAAAAACTCAGAAAAAATTATAAAAAAAAAAAACTCTGGCAAACGTCTATTACTGAACAAAGGCCAAAATTAAAAGTAAAAATGAATGATATTATTATTGAAGATTTATTGGACACAGTTGCAGATAAATCAATAATATCACCAGTCATAGCATCCAAGTTGGCCTCTCCAGGAGGTAAATATTCAATTTCTAGGGATTGGGTCATTATTAAAAAAAAAAAAAAAAAAAAAAAAAAACCAAAGCAAAAAACAAAGTGCAAAATGGTTTAAGTATATAGGACTAGTTGGACAGAGAGGAATATTAAAGCCATATGTAGCCAACATTGCTATAAATTTATGTGGTCAAGATTTAATACAACAATTGAATACACAGATTAACAGAGAAATAAATCATGAACTAGCACATATTTCTGGGAGAAATATTAGAAGGTATTATAAGAAACAATCACAAACTTTCCAGACTGTAAAGAAACAAAGCACAACAGCTGTTGATCTTACAAAAACACTCACAGCACTCCCTTTAAATTGGCTAGCAAATAAGACTATGTGGATTCATGAAGGGCCATTAACAAAAGAGAAATTGCAGGCCTTAGAGCAGCTGTTACAGGAGCAGTTAAATACTCAGCATATAGCAGAATAAACAAGCCCTTGAAATTCTCAGAATTTGTCATTAAAACAGAATCTGGAAAGTGGAGAATGGTGACAGATTTAATGACAATAAGACAGGTGATCCAGCCAATGGGCTCTCAGGTCTGAAATTCCTTTGTCTTCTCTTTAAAAAAAAAAATGGCCTATTATAGTTATCGATTGAAATACTTTTTTAACAATACCTTCTAAAGATAAAGAAAAATTTTCCTTTACAATGCACACTTATAATAATTCTCAACCTGTAAGAAGTATCAGTAGAGGCTTTTGTACAAAATCCAATAGAAAAAATATGCAACAGATTCCTCAAATCCATAATATACCATTATATGGACTACATTCTATTGACTGATTCAAATACTAATACCCTAGAAAAAATGTTTAAGGAAGTGAAAAATATTTTGCCTGCTTCAAATAGTCCCTGAAAAAAATGCAAAGGGGAGGTTATATTAAACATTTAGGTTACAAATATACCAGCAAAATATTAGACCCCAAAAGGTACAAATCAGGAGATATACATTAAAGGTACTAAATGACTTTCAAAGATGACATGGAGACATTGCCAATTTATGACCCACTATCAGAATAAAAAATGATGAACTGGATAATTTCTTCAAAACCTTAAATAGTGACAAGGACTTAAATAGTCCAAGAAAACTGTCACCTGAAGCTGAGAGAGAACTGGCTTTGGCAGAAAACAAATTACAGGATGTACATGTGAATCGTATGGATCTAGACCTTAATTTCATCCTGGTTATTGTGCCCTCTAAGTATACTCCTACAGGAATTTTAATACAAAGGGAAATTGTTATAATAGAATGGATATTTCTTCCACATGAGCCTAGTAAAAAAATTAAAGACATATGTGGAAAAGATTTCTGAATTGATCTTTTAAAGAAAATTAAGACTTCGTCAATTAATGGGAATGGACCCAGCAGAAATTGTTGTACCTTTAACTAATGAAGATATTGACCAATTATGGGTGGAAAGTGAACTGCAGGAATTTTTGGGGAGATATTAACAACAAATATCCTCAAAGTAAAAGATTGAACTTTTAAAGAAAACTAATTGGATTCTTCCTCGTGTTGTATGAGATAAACCAATTTCTGGAGACCCCATATTTTATACTGATGCAAATAAATCAGGAAAGGCAGGTTACAAATCAGAAAATATGAGTAAAGTGGCTCAAAGCCCTTATAATTTTGTTCAAAAGTCACAATTATATACTATTTGATGGTATAATGAATTTTACTGAAGCTCTTAACATAGTCACTGATATCAATATGCAGAAAGAGTTGTTTTACACAATGAAATTGCTGATTTTTTTCTTTATTTATTTTGTATTTATCAAGAAAAACAGTAAAATGAATTTAAAATGCTGAGAAGTTAACAATAACTATAAAGAAGATAAAAATCATAAGCATGACTTATCAAGGGTGATAATGAAACTGCTGATTTTATTAATGGTCAGTCAGAAGTAACTTCATTATTTATTCAGTTATAAGAAATAGTAAGAATTAGGGATCATTCCTTTTATATAACACACATTTGATCCCATAAATGTCTGCCAGGTCCTTTAGCACAAGGCAATGATGAAATTGACAAATTATTAATAGGAAATGTGCTAGAGGCCTCAGAGTTTCAACAAAAAACATTATGCCAATGGCAAAGGATTAAAAAAAGATTTTTCCATCACTTGACAACAAGCCGAAGAAAATGTAAAAAGATGTCTCTCCTGTTCCTTCTATAACCAAATTCAATTACCAGCAGGGAGCAACCCTAAAGGTATACATAAACATGAAATTTGGCAGATAGATATGCTACATTTTATAGAATTTGAAAATTAAGGTATGTACATCATACAATAGATACATTTTCAGGATTTCAATTACCAAGTGCTTTGGGTTCAGAAAAGGTTGATACTGTAATAACACATTTAATAGAAGTTATGGTCATCATGAGAATACCTGTAGAGGTTAAGATAGAAAATGTTCTGGCATATGTCTCTAGTAAAATGAAATAATTTTTTGCTAATCATAATATAAACAATATTACATAAATACCACATAATCCTATGGGGTAAGCAATTATAGAGAGATCAAAATGAACTGTAAAGGAGATGCTAAATAAACAGAAAGGAGTAACAAATACCCCTAGGAATAGACTACATAATGCTTTATTAACTTTGATTTTTTTCAGTGCTAATGAGAAAGAAACAACAGCTGCTGAAAGGCATTGGATTATAGAAAAAAAAAAAAAACAACTGAGCTTAATCAACCTGTCTATTTCAAAGATGTACTGACTTCACACATTACTAAACAGGTTATGTGCTACTTTAGGGAAGGGGTTATGTTTTTGTTTCCACAGGTGAAGTAAAGTTATGTGTACCATCAAAATTAATAAAGACTTGATTTGAACCAGAGAAACTTTATGAAAATAAGAAATGATAGCTCAACTACCCATACTACAATTCTTTAAGATGTAAGAAAAAGCAGAAGGTTGGGGTATGTTTTTGTTATTGTCTTTACAGAAGACCAGAAATACCCATATTCAAGAAGTTAAAAGACCTTGTGCATCTAGACATCTACAACAGAAGGGAGGCTATCCAGAAAAATTCAGAAGCAAAAGAATATCACATTTATTGGTAACATTATACTCTATGTGGTAAAGTCTTTCTTCTTAACCTCTATCTTTACTTATGAGATAAGTTGAAGTCACAGCATAACTATAAATTAAAGTTGGCTTTGGCATTGGAGTATGGCTCTCTCCTTCTCTGAGCCTAAGTATACTTGTTAAAAAACATTCAAAATCTCTGTGTCATATCAGAAGTGCCGCCTAATATGGCATATAAAAACAACTAAAAAGTAGGAACAATTCTATTTTTACTAATCCTATCTTAATAAAAATGTTTGTATTAAGCTTTCTGTATATTGTGTTGGGTTTTAGTCGCTTATCAGTTTTCTATAGTGATCCATGACAATGCCTAACTGCAAACTGGTATCCAAAAGGAGACCCACAACGATGATTTTTCATGAACTGTGACAAAGCCACCAGGTTGACAAACACTATTCAAATATCAGATTTGTACTACAAATTGCTCAGCACAATTTTTAGGTGTCTAGGTGAGATGAACCAGCTTCACAGACTACTCTCTAGCCAGAACCTGAGACAAGTCATGTATTACCCTGTTATGCAGAGACTGGATAACAAGTGATATAGCTACACCTTTTAGGACTTGACAATCAATAACATTTTTCAGGATCCCCTAAAGATGTTGTCAGCCCCTAGACAGCAGGAAATAAATTTAAGAACAGAGCACCCACATTCTCAAGAGGTGGGGTAGGTGGGTTTTTTGATCTTTCACTGGGTTATCAATTAATGTCATCAAGAATTTTGTTTAACAAATTATATTTAAAAGTATACAACTTAAGGTTTCATGTACATCATGTATTTTTTATAATAGCTGGATATTAGTAACAAGATTTACTAATTGTATATTTTGTCCAATTTTTGGTCACATGCAAGATTTATTTAGAAATGACAAATACTGTCTTCTTTAATTGAGTTTAAGAATAAACAGACTTTATCTGTTAAACTGTGAAATAGTCATGGTTCTTTACAATCAGGGGTAAATGAATGTCAGATATTACTGCTATCAATAACACCAGGATGGATACTATACAAAATAACATCAATGAAGAATCTGTGGTTATCTCATAGGGAGTTCTGAAAGTTTAGAAATGATCTTTGTAATGCACATTGATGAGTCTCATCATCCTGACATTGGAATGAAGTTTTTTAAAAATAAAGTCTACATGATAATATGTACATATAAAGTATTAAATCCATTTATATACTAGGTAGCCTCATTTATATTTTTTAATAGTGTACCTAAAATCTGTTGAAAAAAGTTATATTTCACAAGGGAATGAATTTACATAGTAATTTAGAGAACTACAGAAGCAGGTATTTATCACAGATGACCTAGTATGAACCAATACTTTTCTTTTAGAAATACTCTGATTTGAATTCTCATTAAGCCACATAAACATCACACTTTCAACATCATATGCATTCTGAAAATAAAGGCTATTAAATTTTCAGCAGCATGGAAAGCCTATAATTTATGTCTTAGATGATGAGTCTTCAGAAGGCTTTAAAACTGATTGCATTTACATTTTTAGATTTAATCATTTCATTTCACATTACAAAATGATAGTGCATTGTTATATGCTAGTAAAAGCTAATCTTTCTGAATTATGAAAAATAAAAACAGTAGTAGAAAGTTTTTTATGCTTATGGAACTTTAAGTGTTACCATAAATAACTAGAAGTTTGTTTATTTAAAATTTGCATTCTTTTGTCTTAAATTCAGTGTATGATTTCTATAAGCTGTATATTTTAACATCTCACCTTTATAACATTGTACTTAAAATCTAAATCTAGTATTCAATATTAGAAAAAATTAAAATTTGTAAGTCAGATTTATCATTTATATGTATCATATCTCAGGGTATTTAGATTTCTTATGATTTGTGTAGTATTAAATTACATAAATAAACATGAGTTGGTTTATAAATAATATAAGATATATATTTAGTATATGTGGAGGGTATATTATATTTAATATGACAAAACAATTACAATATGTGTATTTAAGATAACAAGAATCAAGTTGGATAGTAGTAATCGACAAATTTTTACTTTAAATATATGATCTCTTACAATCAGTCCTTTAATTTCTTTATTTATTCATATATTCTTGATTAATTTTTAACAATATTTTTGATAAAATCAATCTTACAAGAGAAATTTTACTATTTTTAACAGATGATTTAAAAGCCACAATCATAGTTTCTAACTTTGAATAGAAGAGGACACACAATTGTGATACAATTAAGAAATAAATACTTACTTTAGTCTTCCTCACTTTAGGTTCTTCCTTTAAGCTTGGTAACATAGTGAATAAACCCAAAGGCAAATAAACAAATAATAAAACTTTATATAGTGAGATGCTAAAAAATGCAGGAAATCAGGAGCTCATATGGCAGAATGTCTGAGTGTTTAAAGAATAGAGAAAGAGAGCACATCCTTTTAAAATAATTTTAATTTGCTGGAGCAGGGGCATGTTCTTTAACTCCTCAGTTTTATGGCCTCTTCTTTTAGTATTATCTTTCTTATAATATATATATATATATATAGAATAAGTATAAATATTCAATTATTGCATATATATGTACTGAGAAGTACTCATAATTTTGAACTAATATGTTTAGGGAGACATGGGAGCAACTAAATGGAATACTTGCAATGACAGAAAAGAAATAGGAAAATTTACTTTCAGCATGGATTAGTGATCACGGTCAGTCTATTAGACTGATATCATCAATAAAAACGCTAAAGTGAAAAACAGAGCACATTTTTTTTCAGAAAAGTCAGAAATATCCCTATAATCATTAATTTATATAGATTTTAAGGATATTCTTGAATAATCATGCAGCAGTTAAGCTACATAAACTTGATAGCCCAATTTCCATTTCACTATAGGTTAATCATTTGTATTTCAATTATATTAATTAACGTTTCTATGTCATGTAGAAAACTCAAATTTGGTGAAAGCATAGTCATGTATAAATTGCTATAGTTGTTAGAAACAGCTCATCAAGAAATAAAACTTCACTTTTTTGCAAAAACAATATATGATAAAGTGATAAATTTTGGGTTTCTTTGAACTTCTAATAAAACCTTGATTTTTCCACATCTCCATCTGTGCCACCTACAGCATATGTGACCAAAACTGGGCTAAACCTTTTCATGTTTGCAGGTTTTTTTAGTAGAAACTGAATGGCTTTGGTATCCCAAAATCCAAGGAACAATTTAGAATGCACTACCTACCCCAAGAATGACCTCCGAGGTATTTAGAGAATACAACCATGCTATTGATTGGAAGCTGTGGCAATTGATTAATCGATCTTAAACATTATGTGTGTAATAGAAGTGTAGTAATTCCTAACCCAAACTCATAGTGCTATGGATTTCAACAGACTTATTTTTGTAATCTTAGTATTTCAGCATTTTATGTTTTAAAACATTACAAAAGAAAGTAATTTTGTAAACCGAAACACCTGAGAAAAAATGGTAATTTCAACAGATTCTATTTTAAACATAATCTAGAATATTTTTTACTTTGTTTTTTTTTTTTTCTAGCCTGGCTAATTTGCATGCATCATAGATGTAGCAACCTCATTTTATTTAAAAAATGCAAGATGTATAATTTTAAACTCTCTACTAAGCATAAACAGTAAACAGAGTGCCATATGGCCTGTCATTATAAAAGTTAGCATTTCCACTTGTTTTGTAAATCTCTTCAATTTTATGGAGCAAAGAAAGAAAATTAATTGCTAGCTGAGGTCACAGCATTCTTCGCAGAAGCACTAAGCATTCATAAGCACAGTATAATTGTTTTTCTAAAGACAAATGAAGTGCATTTGTAAATGAGAGACCATTATAATATAATTATTAGTTCTTTTCTTACTTATTACTGAACAGTTATCAAACAAGTTTTATTATTGTTCTTTTTAGGCAAGTGAGGTGAATGTACTTAAAACAACAATGAAAATTCTGTTTTAGCCAAGCAGTCTAAACTTACTTCCATATAAATGGAAATTTAAACTCTTAATAGAACTTATATTTTGTAATTTAGATATACAAGTAGTAGATTTTTATTTGAAGTCTTATTAAGTTGACCAAAGAGACTATATTTCTGAAAATAGAGAAAAAATGTATTCCAAAGGGCCCAAGTTGAACAAATGAAGAGGTCCTGCGAGTCTCTAATGTATCACTGGGATACTGACATGAGCTTTAATTAAATACAGGACATGAGAAATGTAAAGCTATATTGTCCTGTGATGATGTTCTGTAGTCCAGTCATGTTCCATCATTGTCTCAGACCTGGATGACACTGCATGATAGTCATTATCTGTCAGAATTTTAAGTATACAATATGTTTCTCTGGCTGGCGCTGGGCTTTTTATATTTCTTCTTCAAGTGTTCATTCCTGGATAAACTCCATGTCCATAGAGACCTTGATGTCAGTAGTCTGATAGAGAGTAGAAGTGATGGGGTGTTACTATCTCCCTTTGCAATTCTTCTCTATTTCCAAGTCAATTAGAAGTGCCTCCATCATTAAACATCACTTTTAGAATTAAAGGCCTAAGAAGCACATGTTCAGGTTTATCACAGAAATAACCCCATTGCAGAAGCAATTACCTACATTAGATATTCATTTTGGGTCTTACAAAATACGTGATAGAAAGAGAGTGACTGGGAGGGGCCAGAGGAGAAAGGGAGTTTGAACAAGGGGATACATGGATAAAAAATAAGACTTTATTCATAATTTTAAAAAGGGGGGAAAAAGAAACCAATTAAAGAAGAAAACGTTTATATTAGCTCATAATGTGAAGTCCATCATACCCTAAGGGGATGTGGATGAGAATCTCTACAATGGTGCCAATAAGAGCATAGGACAGTTGGGCACATTGAATCTGAGTTAGGAAACAGAGACATGAGTTCCTGTTTTCCCACACTGTCTGGGTTTTCTCATCATTCCTGTGCATGGAATAGTGCTGCCAACATTCAGAGAAACTCTTCTCACTTCAGTTTTAGATTCTCGAAATCACTCCCATAGACATAGTAAAAAAAAAAAAAAAAAATCTCTTAGGTTATTATAAATTATATTAGTTGAGAATAGAAATTAACCAGAATAGTTTTATTTTTCACTTGTCACACATGAACTATGTAAGGAGTATATTTTTTTATTTAACTAGAAATGTTTGAACTATTACAAAATTTTAAATGTAGTAATTTACTGATTTATACTTGTATGTAATTTGCAAAAGTCATAATTGTTTTAAATGCACTATGTAGGTTTCAGTCCAAAAGGAAATTTGATTAATACTTCTAATTTATTTGATCTTATGTAATTTAAATCATTAGGTGTAATTTATGTTAGAAAATTTGTTTAAGGACCTGGTTCAGACCTCTGCAGGCAGTATGCATACAGCTTCAGGCTCTATGCCTTCAGATAAATTGCAGATAAATGAGCTTTCATTTTTTTGGTGTTTGTTTGTTTTATATATATGTATATATATATATAATTTTACATCATGCACCCCATCAAACTCAACTCTGCATATACACTATTGCTTTACTTTATTGTTTTTATAAGATTTCCATGTTGCCAAAGAGTGGTTCTTTGATTCTTGTTCCTTCTCTAGTGCTCTACTTCTTCTCTTTGTTTTATACAATTTCAACATGCTAAAAAATTGTTTAAATAATATTATTACATTATTATCTATATTTTTTGTGTAATATTTTTTAAAATAAATTATCATATATACTTAGGTATTCATCAGTTATATTTTTACTAATTTTTAGCAAATTTTATTAAGTAATTATGAACAAAGACATTGTCATTTTTCAACTCCCACAGATATATGTTTATAAAACAGGATGACTGCGTGAACATGCTAATGTCATAAAAATACTGTAAAAGTATTGTTTTAACCCAAAGTGTTGTGTATTGCTTCTTTATTTAAGTCATATTCAACATACTCAGAACTCAAAGTATCTTTTTATTTATTTATTTTTATTTATTTCCTTGAGTTTGAATTTTATAGTAATGTTTATTATTTGATTAAGTACTCTTATAAAATTAGCAATCATTAAAGTGCATAATATTTCACTATTTAAAAAATATTTTCAGTGGTTACAATTTCAAAGATACTAAAATAAAATTTCATTGAGTGACTGATATTTTACATTTTTCAAGCTTTTATATACATGCTGTATTTACATAATTTTGCCCTCATTTTGAAAACTTTTTATATTTGAGTTTCTGAAAGTTGTATATAAATTTATATTCATAATCAGAACATTATACATTTTAAAACACATTTAACTTTTATATTTTATTCACATAGTCTTAGTGTAACATTTCAATATTCATAAGTAACATGAGATTCAAATAAATGTAACTCACATATCATTCACCTAAAAACTTACAAACATCTTTACTTCCTGTAATTTTAGTATATGACATAATTAAAATTTGTTATTTTTTTAATTTAATTTTTGAGAATCACTGTATCTCACCTTTTTTACTCCTTCAATTTCTTCCAACACTTAGCATATTCTGCCACACAAAACTCTCATTTATGATCTCTTAATTTTATACATATGTATAATCTGGTGTTTCTACTTAATATTTTATATATATATATATTTAAATTTTTTAGAATTAACAACCTGGAATTAGACAAGCTATCATAATCTTTGTCTCTGGAGATGACTAGGTCTTTCTCTCCATGAGCAGCCTTGAGTTTTTTGTAGTTATTCATCTAGACATAAGGCTTTCTGAAACTTTCCCCATACACATTAGTATGTCAATAGTTGTTGTCATCAAACTGGCATTGTCTCATTGAATATACAATGTAGCTTATATGAACACATATTTTCTGCCATATAAAGAAAGAATGCAGAGGTTATTTCTAGTCTCTCCTTCATTCTTCCTTAAACATTAAGTATAAAGGTTACATTCAAATGTATCAGTTTTTGGACATCATATGGTTCCTTTTTCATCACATAAAAAGCCTATTTAATAATAGGTGAAAGCTATATTATTCATTGATATAAATATTGGAAAAAGTGTAACCACTATTGAACTCAGGATAGATAATTCTCAAAAAGTTAAAGGTAGATATACCAAGCTCTTACATCCCTTAGCCTACGACCAATGGACTCAATATCTTACTCCAGATATCCTTTCAGTTCTTTTAAGTATTTCTCTATTAAAAATACTAGGAAATATAAGTAAAATAAATGTTCTTTAACTGATAAATAGTAGTATTCTGTATATGGCATTATTGAAAAAAATTACAAATTAGAAATAAATAATTGGAATTTAATTCCACTGCAATCTTTCTGATAAGCAAAGAAGGTAACAGGCAGAAGAGCCAAATTACAGATTGCAAGTAAATGTTTACATATATATAATATATTATATATATACTTTATCAAAGAAATTAATAAATATACTGAACATATACTCCTCAAAAGAAAATTTACAACATTCAATGGGTATACAAAACTCAATTTAATGTTACTTAGCATCATAAAAATGAAAATTAAAAGCACAATGAGATATCAACTCATACCTTTTGGGTTGGTGATTATCCAAAATAACCTAAATTAACAATCATCAAGGAAGTAGAGAAAAGAGAATCTTTGTATATTGCTTTGTTTTTGTGATTTCTTTGACACTTACTTTTTCTGTTAGCATTTTTTTTTATTTAAAAATGTTTTTGTTCCATGTATCTCCCTGCTTGCCCACCCTTCCTTGATCCCAATCCCTCACAGTTCTCCCTTAGCCTCCCCCCCCCACCCAAAAGGGCAAGGAGTCCCAAGGTGGGTCACTTTAGTCTGTTTTATCCATTTGAGGTAGGTCCGATTCCCTCATCCCAGTATTAGGACTGGGTTAGGTGTTCCTCTGTAAGGAGTGGGTGCCAAGTTTCCAGTTCATGCACAGAAACATAGTCTGATCCTACTCCACTAGTTTCCTCGTACCTCCCATGCCAATGAACAGTCATCTACCTTCAGTGTTTATTTCCTTTTCCTGATAGTTCCCCAGCGGCTGTTTGTGATTGAGTGAGTACTGCTCAGCTCCAGCCATCCATTTTTGTGGAACTCCTCCAATCCTTACCTCTTTGCACTTTGACAGACACAGACACACATGCATACACACACACACACACACACACACACACACACACACACACACAAACTTGATAATCTTATAAAGATTATACTGGCAAAATTTTACAATATTTTAGCCATGTTATAAATATGAAAAAGCCTAGTTTACTACATGCATATTTTCATTTTGCAATCTTCATTTCAAAAACTGAAAATACAAAGCATTTGAAATAGCCTATGTATTATTCATCAGTCTCTTGCCAATTAGACAATTTCAGCCCAAAGGAATCAAAATGTTACACCTAGCCTCTTGGATATCCAGGCTGTCCCTGAGCATTAATATGCCATAAGACAGACAACTTGTAGGATAGCATATTCAATTAGCTTTTTGTTAGCTCTCAAAGAATTAGTAAAGCCTATATGTTTTTTGTTTCTTATGTTTTATTTTGTTTTTGCTTAAACAAAAAAGAAATCAACTGTAGAGGATTAGAGAAGGAAAGAAATGTTTTAACAACTTTTTTGTAGAGGATAATCTCAGTTGTAACACCTCACTAAACAATTTTGGCAATTTTGATATAGGGGAGATTTTTTTTAACAGGAATGCTTTAACTCTGCCTTCAAGAAGCAAGTAGGGATGTCAGTATGTCCTTCTTGTATCTGCTGTGATTTTTAAAACCTCAAAGTGATACTTACGTTAAACTAAAATGTTCTAGCAGGCATATACTATTACAATTTATAAAATTTCCTAAGTGAAGGAACTGAAATCAGCTTAAATTGAGTAAGAAAATAAGTGTACACAAATGAAAAAGGAAATAATAATGTGTTTATGTTAATCTTGGAAGTCATTAAACTAAAATAATTTTTTTAGATCGATAGTAATATTGTCAGAAAATTTTCAAATATCTGCATGTCATCTCTTTCTGCCTTGCTACGGATGAACATGGAAAGTTTCCAGTGCATTCACAGAATCTTCACCTCAATTTTAGAAAGAAAAGCTAAAACTCAGCATGACAAATAAGTACAGACAATGCTAATTTATTTCACTGGGAACAAGATGCTACATCTCACAAACTCTTTTTATAATAAAATATCTTTTGTATCTTATACAGTATTTTTAATAAAAGTTATTTAATGTACTTCTACTATTTTTGTTAGAAAATGAGAGGGGAAAATAGTTTCACAAGTAAATTACTGCTATAAAAGTCTAGGAGATGAAAAGGGAAGGGAAGAGATATATAAAAGAATTGAGTTCATATCACTCTATAATGAAGCTATTCCACATATATATCATTACTCAATATTAATTGCTCTACATTTTAATATTTCCTTTAATCATTCAGATTGTTTCTTATAATATGTGAATTGCAGAAAAATTAAAGCTCAGGTGACCAAATTGAAAAAAAAAAAAAAACACAATTCAGCAAGTTTTTTTTCTTTTTTTGGCAAGGCTGCATTTCTCTATTTATTGTAATATGCTTGAGATCTACAAGATACATGAATTAAAGAAGTTAGTTTCTGTTTTAAATTACCGTAAGGTTATCTAGGACATGCTTTGAAGGCAACCTAATAGGATAGTGAGTGTCTTTGTTAGTTCTGCAATAAGCAGTTATTTTATATCAAACAGAAGTGAGATTAATAGTTTGACCTAATTTCTATGAGCAGAGCTTTCTCTGTAAAATGATTGAGAAAATTTAATTCTGGTACACTCAAGGACATTAGGAAAATAATACTTTGTTATGGTTTTGCTTGCAAGTTCAGGAGTTGAAGTGTCCTAAATGACCCATTCTTCATAAAATAACCTTTTAATTTGTTAATTTTACTCCCCAAACATGCAAGTAAGCTGATGTACTGATCACTAAGTTCTGTAAAAATAAATAAATATTTCAAAACAAATTGTCTGAGTTACAAGGAAGGTCAACAAAAATATTTAAGTATAAAGCCTAAATAAAGTGCAGTGCCCTGATTAATATCCAAATTAGTAAGGCAGACAAGATGAAAAGGGCAAGAAAAAGTCACATACTACATTATTATTACCACTTTTTTACCTTAAATACTTATTCTGTCTCTATGATGTTAGTGTTGTCAAAAGAAGAGGAGACAGAAATTTTACAAACCATTTTATATGTAACAGTGTCAGAAAATATACTGTGACAATATGAAAAATGATAACAGCTTGTGTGGAAATGTTTGGTCCTAAAAGATTTTGTTGAAGATTCCACTTTCTAGGAACACCTACCATATTTAGAGACTTAAATATTAAAGTAATGATTGAGATTCCTACAAAAAAGAAAGATAACTTGAGTAGCATCATTTTGCATGAATTTAATCACTGTCATCTTAAGATAAGTTTTCATTTTATTATCATGAACTTAATAGAGCTTAAAATATCTAGTTAGACAGAAAGTAGATCCATGAAAGAATTTGCCTATTTATACACTTACTGCTTAGAAACTCAATCCCAGAAGGAAAAGAGACAAAACAAATGTCTTGTTTTTTTCCCCCCCATGGTAATGAAATATGACAGAAGGCTATGATGTCTTAGTAAGGAAATGTATTTTAGTTTGCAAATTTTCATCAGATGACATGTACATATAGTACTTTTAAGACCAATGACACACTGAATAGAAGCTAAAAGAATCTAAACTATTGTATTTTTCTCCTTTCAAATTCATCATTTTGTGTTAAAATATTAAGAAGAGAGTTTCACTTTCTGTGGTTCAAAGAGTTTCATTTTCTGTGGTTCAAATTACCACAGCCAACTCCAATACAAAAGTACTGAAGGGATTCCAGAAATGTAAGCTCTAAATGTCATGATAACATCTCTTGACATCCCAGCTATCTAACACTAGCTTTTCCCTATTTTTTAACTTAGCAAACTATTACTTGTTATTAGTAGTGTTGTGATCAGATCAAAGCACCTGATGATCACATCCAAATTATTTGTGTTTTCCTTTATAATGCTACTGTAGGTATCAATTTGTAGGTGGCAAAAAGAAGCTATGAAGTACTTCCTGTGATCAAGCAGACAAAAATAGAAAGGAAACCCTAGACACGTCACACTCATATAACTATTTTTTGTTTTTTTTTTCTTTTATAAAAATTTATTTTATTTTATTTTTTATTTTTTATGAATAAAGTCTCTCATTTTTTATCTATGGATTCCTTTGATCAAACTCCCTTCCCCTCTTGCCCCTCCTGCCACTCCCAGTCACTCTGTCTTCTCCTCACCTCCTTATCTCCTCCCGAGCAAGGGCAGAAGTTTCCAAGGTCCCAAGGTAGCTTAGTTCAGCATCTACTCCAAGCAAATCCACTTTCCTCATCCCAAAATCAAGACTGGGTCAGGTGTTCCTCTGGAGGGAATGGGCTCCAAGGTGCCTCAGAAGCTAAGCTATTCAGTGGTTGTGGTTTGCTGCTTGGATATGCTTTTATTTTTGTTTAAAGTCTACTAATGAGTGAGTACATCCCCTTCTTCTCTTTCTGGGATTGTAACACCTCACTCAGGAGGATATTCTCCATATCCATCTATTTGCCTGCAAATTTTAGAGTATCACATAACTTTCAACTACTTCTTTTGGTATATTCTTCTATTTAGATGTTGTTTTTTTTTCTTTTCTGTTCCCAGCATTACAAGCTGATATAGAACCCTGTCTAAATCAGTCTGCCATTCTGCTCATAGCATTCTGCTTGCCACATACAACCAATTTCTAAGATTATAGTTATGAACTATGGTTACTAGCTATTGTTCTTAATTTAGTTTTAAGGTCTATTAAATATCCCTTTCTACATAGAGCTTGCTACTGTGATTTTAACCATTCTTAGGAATGTAGAGATCTACCTCTTATGACCATATTAACTGAATTACTACCATCTTAAAATTAATTTTCCCCTGACTCTCAAGAATTCTTGCTAAAGTTTAAAATACCTGGGTAGATAGAAAGTTGGAAGGTAGTAAAACTAACTAATCACAAACACACACACAAACATGGATACAAGCATATACAGACACAAATTCATAATACACATATATGAGATATTTTCTAGTGATTAAATAGATGGACAGAAGTGAACAAATTAATGCAATCTTTGTGCTCAAAATAAGATCCAGATGTGGAACAAGGGATATCCTTTAACCTAAACTTATCAAAACACAAATGATAACCTTGAAATGAGATCCAGATAATATATAGTTTACTTTTGGGGCTGGACAGATGGCTCAGTGGTTAAGAGCCCTGAGTACTCTTCCAGAGGACCTAGGTTCCATTCCCAGCACCCACATGGCAGCTCACAACTGTCTGTAACTCCAGAATCAGGGCAAATCACCAGTGTACATAAAATAAAAATAAATAAATAAATCTCTTTTAAAAAGTATACTTTTATGCTGTTTTCATGTATTTTAAAGTTTAGTCATAGAATCTTAAGCTTATGTTTGTAACCTACATTTAATTTTATGACCCATAGCTTAGTTATAACTACTTTCAATTTACTGATAGTGTTTAATACACTATAATTTAAAGGTACTTGTTATGTAGAGAAATAATTAAACTCTATGATTTTAATAGATGAAAAGAGACTTCTCAGAGCAAAATGATGCTCTACATAATTATGAAAATGAAATTAAATAATACATATCTCTCAGATTTGTAGCAGACACAAATTACCACGAAGAGAAACTATGAATTTCAATTTATGTTACCTTTCAAAATTCCCTAGGAAAAGTTTACAGGCTTAATAAGTAGCTAATATTATATATATATATATATATATATGAAAATGTTCAATAATGAGACCAGTGATCAAAATGATTCCAAGAATTGTGATCAGCCTAAATATAGAAAGTCATTACATTGGATATAAAGAATCTAAATTCAAATACTGTTAGGTGAGTTTTCAAATATCAAAAAAAAAAGAAGAAGATACATGTAGTTTTCTCTAGCTATGATATGTTTTCAATTGGCAGTCTGCAGAGAATACTTATTCTGAATCTTCATTTATCATGCAGTATCAAAATTATGAAAACATTCAATGAGCTAGATTCTCCAGTAACAGCAGCATCCCAAACCTTCCAAGGTTTGTGTACTGGTTTGTAGGTCACTATGCTTTATCCAGTATGATGCATACAAATTATTATCTAAGATGTATTATCTAAGATGCTCTGTGGTTCTTCAGTGTTGTTCAGATGGCTCATTATAAAGATTCTGTGTTCATCTCAACTATGCAAATGTCTTATGAGAAATGCCATGTTTTCTTATCTTACATGATTGTTTCCCATTCTTTCCTCACTTCATCTTCTTGTAGGTTTTTTATTCCCTCATATCACTAGCTTATTTCCAGATATGTTACAAGTACCAAATCATTTGCATTGTTTGACTTATCAAAGGGAAATTTAAAACAGAGCAGATATTGTTCTCAACACCCTTAATTCTGCCTTCTTTAGTCTCTCTCTCCTCTTAGTTTCTCTGAAACAGAAAGTGAAGTTATGATGTAATATAAAAAAAAAAAGCAAAGCATTCCAAAGCTGCAAACAACAACCACTGAACTGCTTGGAATTTGAAACACATTGAACGAGCACTTCAGAGCCAATTCCCCCCAGAGGAACACCTGACCCAGTCTTGATGTTGGGGTGAGGAAAGCGGATTCACCTGGAGTGGATGCTAAACTAAGGTTAAGCTACCTTGGGACCTTAGGACCTCCTGCCCTTGCTGGGGAGGATATAAGGAGATCTGGAGAAGAGAGAGTGACTGGAAGGGACAGGAGGGGGAAGGGAGTTTGAATGAGAATCTATCAAAAATGAATTAAACAAAATAAAAGAAACATGCAGATGGTACCTGTCCAGAAAGCTGTCCATTTCTTCTAGGTTTTCCATTTTTGTGGAGTACATATTTTCAAAATATGATCTGATAATTCTCTGGATTCCCTGGGGGTCTGTTGTTATGTCCCAATTTTCATTTCTGATTTTATTGATTTGAACACACTCTTTCTGTTTTTTATTAGTTTGGCTAAGGGCTTAGATCAGATTAAGTACCTAAACAGGCCTATAACCCTTAAGGAAATTGAAGCTTTCATTAAAAGCCTCCCCAGAAATAAAAGAACTTTTCCAGATGGTTTCAGTGCTGAATTCTACCAGACATTAAAAGAAGAATTACTACCATTACTCCTCAAACTATTTCACACAGAAGAACCTGAAGGAATAGTGCCAAATTCCTTTTATGAGGCCACAATTACCCTAATACACAAGCCACTCAAAGACACAACAAAGAATGAGAATTACAGACCGTTTTCCCTCATGAATATTGATGCGAAAATTCTCAAAAAAAAATTTACCAAACGGTATACAACAATGTATAAAATATATGATCCACCACAACCAAGTAGGCTTCATCCCAGAAATGCAGGGCTGGTTTAACATATGAAAAACTGTAAACGTTATCCATCATATGAACAAACTAAAGGAATAAAACCACATGATCATATCCTTAGATGCTGAAAAACCCTTTTACAAAATCCAACACTCCTTTAAGATTAAATCCCTAGAGAGATGAGGAATACAGGGAGAGTACCTAAATATAATAAAGGAGATTTACAAGAAGCTGACAGCCAGTATCAAATTTAAGGAGAAAAACTCAAAGCAATCCCAATAAAATCAGGAACTAGATAAGGATGTCCTCTCTCCCCTTATCTATTCAATATAGTTCTGAAGTTTTAGCTATAGCAATAAGAGAACGAAAGGAGATTAAGGGGATACAAATTGGAAAAGTAGTTAAGTTATCTCTATTTGCAGATGATATGATTTTATACATAAGTGACCCACAAAACTCTTCCAAGGAACTGCTAAGGCTGATAAACACCTTCAGCAATGAAGCAGGATACAAGATTAACTCAAAGAAATCAGTAGCCCTTCTATACACTAAAGATAGAAGATCTGAAAAAGAAATAAGGGAAGCATTACCCTTCATTTTAGCAGCAAATAGTATTAAATACCTTGGAGTAACTATAACCAAAGAAGTAACAGATATATTTGACAAAAATTTTAAATCATTGAAGAAAGGAATTGAAGAGGATATCAGAAAATGGAAAGCTCTCCCATGTTCCTGGATATGTAGGATCAACATATTAAAAATGGCAATTCTGCCAAAGGAAATCTACAGATTCAGTGAACTGCCCATCAAAATACCAACACAATATTTTCTGGACCTTGAAAGAACAATACTGAGTTTCATTTGGAACAATAGGAAAGCCAGGATTGCCAAAACAATTTTACTCATCAAAAGAACCTCAGGAAGAATCACCATCCGTAACTTCAAGTTATACTATAGAACTACCGTAATAAAAAACAGCCTGGTACTGGCATAAAAACAGACTTGTGGATCAATGGAATAGAATTGAGGATCCAGACATTAACCCAAAAACCTATGAACACCTGATCTTTGAAAAAGTGGCCCAAAATATTCAATGCAAAAAGATAGTATATTTAACAAATGGTGTTGGTATAGCTGGATGGTAGTTTGTAGAAAAATGAAAATAGATTCGAGCCTGTCACCCTGCACAAAACTCAAATCCAAGTGGATCAAAGACCTCAACATAAACCCAGCCACATTAAACTTGGTAGAAAAGAAAGTGGGAAATACACTGCTACAAATTGGCACAGGTGACCACTTCCTAAATATAACAACAGTGGCACAGACACTAAGACCAACAATCAATCAGTTGGGGCTTCTGTAAAGCCAAGGACACTGTCTATAGAACAAAACGACAGCCTACAGAATGGGAAAAGATTTTCATGAACCCTACAAGTGATAGAGGACTGATCTCTAACATACATAAAGAACTCAAGAATTTAGAGCCCAAAACCTTGAATAACCCAATCAAAAAATGGGGTTCAGATTTAAAAAGGGAATTCTCAGCAGAAGAATTTTGAATGTTTGAAAGGCACCTGAAAAAATCCTCATGATCTTTAGCCATCAGAGAAATGCATATCAAACCAACTTTGAGATACCACCTGACACCTGTTAGATTGGATAAGATAAAGGACACAGATGATAGCCTATGCTGGAGAGGATGCAGAACAAGGGGAACACTCCTCCAATGTTGGTGGGAGTGTAAGCTTGTCCAGCCACTTTGGAATGAAATATTGTTGTTTCTCAGAAAATTGAGAATCAATCTCCCCAAGGACCCATCAATACCACTTCTGGGTGTATACCCTTAAGATGCACAGTCACACTCCAAAAGCGTTAGCTCAACTATATTCATAGCAGCATTATTTGTAATAGCAAGAACCTGGAAACAACTTAGATGTCAACTGAAAAATGCATTAACAAATTTGGTACATCTACACAATGGAGTACTACTCAGCAGTAAGAAAAAAAAATGATATCCTAATATTTGCAGGCAAATGGATAGATTTGGAGAATATCTTCCTGAGCAAGGTATCACAAACTCAGAAGGATAAGCAAGAATTTACTCACTCATTAGTGGACTCTAAACAAACAAGCAAGAAAAGAGCAAAGCATGCCCAAGCTGCAAACCACAACCACTGAACAGGTTGGGATCAGAGATACCCTGGTCTGTCTCCCTGGAACCCACTCCCCCTAGACGAATACCTGACTCAATCTTTAGTTTTGGGGGAGAAAACTGGATCTCTCAGAAGTGGAGACTTAACTAAGCAACATTGGGACAGTGGAACCATGGGACTGCCTGCTGCCTGCCCAGGGAGGAGATGGGATTTGTAGAGAAGAAAGAATGACCTGATGTTGTGTGAGGGGGAAGGCACCTTGAATAAGTATATACAAGGTTAGAAAGTGTGACTTCTTTGTTCATAATAAAAAAAAAGAAAAGAAAAGAAACATGCAAGAAAATTTATTAGTACAATATGTAATTCCAGAAACATGCCTTTTTGACTTATGACCATCTTTTGCGCAATTTCTATAAATCAAACCCACATCTCCATTTGTTCATTTATGCCATTCTTTAAATAAAATACATTTGAACTAGGCAGATGGCTCAGTAGACCATGTAATTGTATAAGCTTCAGTACTAGCACTTAGAATCTCAACATTCATATTAAAATCTAGTAGATATAGTTTCCTATATATAAAAACCTAGTGTGTAGGAGACAGAGATACGATATAGAAGCAATTGGCTAGCTAGACCAGCTAATATAGTGATATCTAGATACCATGACAAGACCTGATTCAGTAAGTAATATGCTAAGCAATGGAATAATTTTCCCTGATATTAAGGTCCTGCCTCCACATGAATGTTCATGTGAATATATAGCATACACTTCTGGAACCACATACATGCAAATATACATGCATGGGCCACATAATTATGTAAAATATAAACTATTCATCTAACAGCTAGAGTCAATGAAGAGGATGCTAGTAAATGTTCTTTAATATCTTAATAAGTCAAACTTTTGATTCCATAAATTCACAACTATGTTATTATGCCAGGACCATGCTGTTTTCTCACTGTAGCTCAATAGTATAATTTGAAGTAGGGGATGGTGATGCCTCCTGACATTCAATTGTTTACCAAATTTTTGGGGGAATCCTGGCTTTCCTGCTATTGCAAATAAAATTGAGTATTGTTCTTTCCAGGTCTGGAAAAAAATGTGTTGAGATTTTGATGGAAATTGCATTGAATCTGTAGATTGCTTTTGGTAGAATTGCCATATTTACTATATTGATCCTACCTATCCAGGAACATGGCAGAGCTTTCCATTTTCTGATATCCTTTTTAATTTCTTTTTCCAATAATTTAAAGCTTTTATCAAATACATCTATTACTTCTTTGGTTATAGTTACTCCAAGGTATCTAATACTATTTGCAGCTATTATAAAGTGTGATGTATCCCTTATTTCTTTTTCAGCCCTTTTATCTTTAGTGTATAGAAGGGCTACTGATCTCTTTGAGTTAACTTGTATCCAGCTACATTGCTGAAGGTGTTTATCTACTGTAGAAGTTTCCTGGTAGAATTGTGTGGGTCACTTATGTATAAAATCATATCATCTGCAAATAGAGATAGCTTAACTACTTTTCCAATTTGTATCCCCTTAATATCCTTTTATTTTCTTATTGTTTTAGCTAAAACTATAAGAACTATATTGAATAGAAAGGGGAGAGGAGACAGCCTTGTCTCTTCCCTGATTTTAGTGTGATTGCTTTGAGTATTTCTCCATTTAGTTTGATGTTGGCTGTCAGCTTCTTGTAAATCGCCTTTATTATATTTAGATATTTTCCCTGTACTCCTGATCTCTCCAGGACTTTTATCATAAAGGAGTGTTGGATTTTATCAAAGGCTCAGCATCTAAGGATATAATCATGTTTTTTTTTTCCTTCAGTTTGTTTATATGATGGTTGTCATTTAAAGTTTTCCATATTTTGAACCATCTCTGCATTTCTGGTATGAAGCCTACTTGATTGGGGTGGATGATATTATTATATTTTGTTGTATACTGTTTGCTAAAATTTTGTTGAGGATTTTTGCATCGGTAATCATAAGGGAAATTGAACTGTAATTCTTTCTTTGTTGCATCTTCGAATGGCTTGGGTATTGGAGTTATTTTGACTTCATGAAATGAATTGCCAATATTCCTTCAATTTCTACTCTATGAAACAATTTGAGGAGTATTGGAATCGAATTGAAGTTTCCAACATTAACCCACACACCTATGAACGCTGGATCATTGACAAAGAGGCCCAAAATATTCAATAAAAAAAGGTAGTATCATTAACAAATGGTGTTCACATATCTGGATGGTAGTGTGTAGAAAAATGTAAATAGATCCAAGTGGATCAAAGACCTCAACATAAACAGGCACACTGAATTTGATAGAAAAGAAAATGACAAATACCCTCCAATAAATTGGCTCAGGTTACCACTTCCTAAATATAATTCCAGTAGCACAGACACTAAGAACAACAATCAATAAGTGGGACCTCCTGAAACTGAGAAGCTTCTGTAAAGACAAGGACACAGTCAATGAGACAAAATGGCAGCCTACAGAATGGGAAAAGATATTTACCAATCCTCAAGCGACAGAAAACTGATATCTAAAATATATAAAGAACTCAAGAAACTGAGCCCAAAGCCTTAAATAACGCAATTAAAAAATAGAGTTGAGAACTAAAAAGTGAAATCTCACCAGAAGAATTACAAATGGATGAAAGGCACTTGAAAAAGTGCTCAACATCTTTAGGCATCAGGGAAATACAAATGAAAACAGTTTTGAGATACCACCTTGCACCTGTCAGAATGGCTAAGAACAAAAACACAGATGACAGCATATGTTGTAGTGGATGCAGAACAAGGGGAATACTCTTCCATTGTTGTTGTGAATGTCAGCTTTTTCAGCCACTTTGGAATGCAGTATGACAGTTTCTCAGAAAACTTGAGATCAGTCTCCCCAAGCACCCAGCAATACCACTCTTAGACATATACCCTAATCATGAATATTTGCATCTCAAATGCATTAGCTCAGCTGTAATCATAGCAGCATTTTTTTGTAATAGCAAGAACCTAGACATTAACCTACATGCCCCTCAACTGAAGAATGGATTAAAATACTGTGGTACATCTACACAATGGAATACTACTCAGCATTAATAAAAAACGATATCCTAAAATTTGCAGTCCAATGAATGGATTTGGAGAATATCCTCCTGAGTGAGGTATCACAAACCCAGAAAGATAAGCAGGAAATGTACTCACTCATTAGTGGACGTTAAACAAATAGCAAAGCACACCCAAGCTGCAAACCACAACCACTGAACTGTTTGGGAACTGAAGCATCTTTACGAGCCCATTCCCTCCAGAGGAATACCAAACCCAGTCTTGATATTAGGATGAAGAAATCGGATTTACCTTGAGCAGATGCTGAACTAAGCCACCTTGGGACCTTGGGACCTCCTGCCCTTGCTGGGGAGGAGATAAGTAAATGAGGAGAAAAGAGAGTGACTAGGAAGGGCAGGAAGCAGAATGAGTTTAAACAAGGAGATATATGGATAATAAATGAGAGTTTATTAAAAAATAAAAAAATAATAAGTCAAATTTTAAAGGTTGTTTTCTTAATATGTTCCTAAGAAAAGCAATGATGTGGAGTGTGAAAACTTTTCCACCCACACAATCTTTAACCCAATACCTTTCTGTGCCTTGTTCTTATATATGATTTTTAGAGTGAAAAGTCACTGCACCACCTCTGCATCTTTTTAAAACAAATCTAATACTCTTTGAGAGCATATCCAAGATCACTGAGTTAGAGTTGAAATTTGATAAAAGCACAGCAACTCTTTTATCAACACAATAATGAACAGAAGCAATTTGGGACATCCAAAGGGACAAGAATGCATTTCCTTTCTTCCTTTGAGATCAAGATGCAAAAGCAAACTGTGTCTTTAGGTGGACTTTTATTTCCAGTTCTCCTTTTCTGTGTTTCCATAGCTCCTCCATCTCTCCTTCTCCAACTCATTGTTCCTGTTTTCTAATGAATACAGGATAATATACTTGAAAATGTTGACAATTCTGTCTCATGAATGAGCAAACATTTATTTTACATCATATTGTGCTATAGAAGTCCACATTAATTTAGAACTAAAATGTCTTGTATAAAATTTTAATGTTATTTATGTGAAGTTTTTCACAATCAGAATTCTGTTTTTCCACCTGAAAATTGGCTAGGTGTCATACATATATTTTGACATGCCCATATCAGAGAGTAAGACTTGGGAACTAATATTGGGTAGGAAATTCTATAATCTTTAGTCTTTTAGTCCCAGCATTACTCATGAAAGGCTAAGTGGCACAAATTCTTAATTATGTGCAAAATTGTCTGCTCATAATTCCATAGCCCTTGCCAGTGAAATTCATAGCATTCACTGAGTTGTTGTAACTTTTTTATGATTGGACCATGACTTTTAAACTCTGTGTTTCTAACATTATTTTCTCTTGAATCCTAGAATAGGACTTCAACCATTTGCAAGTTTCAATCATGCAGTCACTGTTGTTCTACAGTTTGTTAGTCACCAACACCCACTATGTCCTTACAAAAGTGACAGAAAATAGCACATTACTTTAATTACAATGCTTATCTTTATAAAACAACTGTTTGTAAAATTTAGGTCAGTGAAATGTTTCCCAATTTCTGTTTACTCCATTACTTAAAGCTAGTCTATCATATTTTCTTCCACAATATTTACTGGCATCAAAAGATAATGTTAGCCAAGTAGCACCTGTGATGCTGTGTTTCTTGCTGTCTATGGGAGATACCACATGTGGACATAAACCTCTATCAAAATGTGCCAAATTAAAAGTTTCATGAAATCTTTCTCTACATATTTTCAAGCCAAATATATTCTCAGTAATCTTGTTTTAAGTAAACTATTGCGAGATACTTTAGTACATTAATAGGTTTCATTTGATCTAATACTATTGCAAGTATTAGATTTATAAACATATACATAATGATATAGATAAAATATAGAGCAATCTAATAAGATGTCAGATTTTAAAAGATATTAATTAAAGGGATTCAGGTTTTTTCATCTCAGACATCCAAGCCTTTAGGAATTATCATAAGTGATACAAGTGCTAAAGTTTTGAACCATTTCAAGTGAACTTTAATGAAAATTATCTTATGTTTTGCTAGTTGACTTTCTGTTAGTTGAGATAGAAGGCTAAAAATTAAAAGCAATTCCATTTAGTTTAGAATTAATCAACTGTATAAATAATACTGCTTTATATTCTCCTGCAAAAAAATGCTTAAGTTTCAGATCTTCAAAATTACATAAACCAAAACATTAGAGGGTTTGGTTTTAAAAATATGTATATATATATATATATATATATATATATATACATATACATGTGTATGTATATATGTATTAGCATCACCATGATAATATTTAGAACACAGAGTAAACCCAAATAGAAACTCTAAAGGTGAATTGGGCTAAGCAAACTCTAATATCAATGCAAATTCTTCTGATAAAATCTATCCCATTGCCTGATTCTGTGAGTCAGAACATTCAACCAATTTAACAAAGAAACTTTTCTACTTGCAAATAGTAGGAAGGCCACAGTGGGATGATAAGAGGTGCCTTTAAATGCTGTGTTTGCAAGAGATCTTCAAGACCCTGAGATCTGGCTGTGTTATATTTTAGAGCTAGAATCTACTTAACACTTAGGGATTAAGAACAACCTATCATTGACATCATGTTCTATAAAACACAAACTGAACCTAGACCGTTCTGGTTAATCTATTTCAAAGCCCAAGAAATATTCTCCATATATATGTGAGAAATCAGTGAGAATACAGAAGAACTAACTGGACAGTGATAGCCAATTATATAGGACCTCTGATATGGAGTAAGAATGAGAAACTATTAAGAGAAATAGGAAGAAGGAAAAACTAGGTTCGAAATTTTTTTTAAAATAAAATTTTTATATTGAAATATGTTTAGCGGTAAGTGTTTAACAGGGATAAGCTGTCAGTGATTTTATTTATTGGGACTATGAAATGATCAGTGTGTTTGGCAAAGTTCACTGCTCATTTTGATGTAAGTGTGAAGTTAGAACAAAAATAATAAGAAATAAATTTTGATAGCTTCTAAAACAATCTAATAAAATATAAAACATTTTATAACTAATGGATATTATTCTTTTGATAAAGCTTTATATGATAGAACAATGGCTATTCAAACTTCTAAGATAGATTGATGGATGGGTAAAGCAGAGAGACAGGTATATAGATAAAGAGAAACAAGAATGGTTAGACTGATATATAGATACTATAATTATTAAATAGCTTGTTAGCTTACTGTGAGTATGCAAGCATGGGAATTAAAATTTAAAATAACTTTTTTAGGTTTGTGTATAGATTTCTTTTTTTCTTTTATTATTATGACCAAAGAAGTCACACTTTCTATCCTTGTACATCCTTATTCAAGGTCCCTTCCCCCTCCGACCACATCAGGCCATTCTCTCTTCTCCACAACTCCTCATACTGACCCCCACACCCACCGCGGACAGGCAGCAGACAGTCCCATAGTCCCCATAGTCCCACTGTCCCAGTATTGCTTAGTTCAGCCTCCACTCCTGGCAGATCCAGTCTCCCACTCTCCGCCAAACTCAAGACCGAGTCAGGTGTTACTCTAGGGGGAGTGGGATCCAAGGAGTCAGTCCAAAGTTTTTCTGATCCCTAGCTGTTCAGTGGTTGTGGTTTGCAGCTTGCGCATGCTTGGCTTTTTTCTTGTTCATTTGTTTGTTTAGAGACCACAAATGAGTAAGTACATCCCCTATTATCTTTCTGAGTTTGTGATACCTCTCTCAGGAGGATATTCTCTAAATCTAACCATTAGCCTGCAAATTTTGGGATATCATTTTTTCTTACCGCTCAGTAGTAGTCCATTGTGTAGATGTACCACAGTTTATTAATTCATTCTTCAGTTGAGTGACATCTAGCTTGTTTCCTGGTTCTTGCTATTACAAATAACGCTGCTATGAACATAGTTGAGCTAATGCCTTTGGAGTGCAACTGTGCTTCTTAAAGGTATACACCCAGAAGTGGTATTGCTGGGTCCATGGGGAGATTGATTCTCAGTTTTCTGAGAAACAACCATACTGCATTCCAAGGTGGCTGAACAAGCTTACACTCCCACCAAAAATGGAGGAGTGTTCCCCTTGCTCTGCATCCTCTCCAGCATAGGCTGTCCTCTGTGTCTTTTATCTTAGCCAATCTAACAGGTGTCAGGTGGTATCTCAAAGTTGGTTTGATTTGCATTTTTCTGATGGCTAAAGATGATTAGCACTTCTTCAAGTGGCTTTCAGCCATTCCTAATTCTTCTCCTGAGGATTCCCTTTTTAGATCTGAACCCCATTTTTTGATTGGGTTATTCAAGGTTTTGGGCTCTAGATTCCCAATTTCTTTATATAGCTTAGAGATCAGTCCTCTATCACTTGTAGGGTTGGTGAAAATCTTTTCCCATTCTGTAGACTCTCATTTGGTCCTATTGACAGTGTCCTTGGCTTTACAGAAGGTTCTCATCTTCAGGAGATCTCAATTATAGATTGTTGATTTTAATGTCTGCGCCACTGGTGTTATATTTAGGAAGTGGTCGCCTGTGCCAATTTGTAGAAGTGTATTTCCCACTTTCTTTTCTATCAAGTTTAAAGTGGCTGGGTTTATGTTGAGGTCTTTGTTCCACTTGGATTTGAGTTTTGTGCAGGGTGACAGGCTCAGATCTATTTGCATTTTTGTACACACTTCCATCCAGCTATGCCAACACCATTTGTTAAATATACTATCTTTTTTCCATTGTATGTTTTGGGCCTCTTTGTCAAAGATCAGGTGTTCATAGGTTTTTTTGGGTTAATGTCTGGATCCTCATTTCTATTCCATTGATCCACAGGTCTGTTTTTATGCCAGTACCAGGCTGTTTTTAATACTGTAGCTCTATAGCATAACTTGAAGTCAGGGATGGTGATACCTCTTGAGGTTCTTTTGTTGAGTAAAATTGTTTTGGCAATCCTGGCTTTCCTGTTATTCCAAATGAAATTGAGTATTGTTCTTTCAAGGTCCAAAAAGTATTGTGTTTGGATTTTGATGGGCAGTGCATTGATTCTGTAGATTGCCTTTGTTATTATTGCCATTTTAACTATGTTGATCCTACCTATCCAGGAACATGGGAGAGCTTTCAATTTTCTGATATCTTCTTCAATTTCTTTCTTCAATGATTTAAAATTTTTGTCACATAGGTCTGCTACTTCTTTGGTTATAGTTACTACAAGGTGTTTAATACTATTTGCAACTATTATGAAGGGTAATGTTTCCCTTATTTCTTTTTCAGCTCTTCTATCTTTAGTGTATAGAAGGACTACTTACTTCTTTAAGTTAATCTTATATCTTGCTAGATTGCTGAAGGTGTTTATCAGCCGTAGCAGTTCCTTGGAAGAATTTTGTGGGTCACTTATGTATACAATCATATCATCTGCATATAGAAATAGTTTCACTCTTCTTTTATAATTTGTATCCCCTTAATCTCCTTTCATTTCTTTATTGCTTTAGCTAAAATTTTGAGAATTATTTTGAATAGATAAGGGGAGAGAGGACATCCTTGTCTAGTTCCTGATTTTAGTGAGATTGCTTTGAATTTTTCTCCATTAATTTTGATGCTGTCTGTTGACTTCTTGTAAATTGCCTTCATTATATTTAGGTATTTTCCCTGTATTCCTGATCATCCAGGGCTTTGATCATAAAGGAGTGTTGGATTTTGTCAAAGGCTTTTTCAGCATTTAAGGATATGATCATGTGGTTTTTGTTCCTTTAGTTTGTTTATAGGATGGATAACTTACAAATTCTAATTTGGATATAGCAAAACTTGAAAGCATTAGGTTTATTATAACATTTTTAAAGAATAACTTGTAATGCTAAAGTCTAGAAGATGCTAATTTTAAAAGATAGATGAAGTCTACTCTTTGTGTAGTAAAGTTTCGGCTAATTGATATTACCATTCTTTAAAGCTTTCATCAAAACTCTCACCTAAACTAAATAAACTTTAATCACAGCATAGTATGTGTGTATCTTCCTATAGGCAATTTATCTTCTCAGTTATCTTTTAAATGCATACATTTGGAAAACTCGGATGTCAGATATTGGACTATCACTAACACTATGCCTTTAAATTTTCTCTCAAACACCTCAAAGCAAATTAGATGAATCTTAAATTGCTAATGTGAAAAAGTGACAAATTTATAATTGACTGTGACATGGAACAATGCAGAGTTTTTTACATACATCTAAAATCCTACAAATAAACTAAAACTTATTTGTCAAATACATGTAGGAAGTAATGAAGTACACCATAAGAAAACAAAAGAAAAAAAATCATATGTGTAGGTCCAAAGATACTTTTGGTAATTTTCTGTTTAACAAAAGGCACTCTATATAGCTCCTTTAGATTTTGTTATTATCTAAATTTAAATGATGCAAAACAAAGACAATTCAAGGACTTGGAAAATCATAAAAATTATACAATGAAAGATATATTTTCCCCATAGAAAAAATGAGCCTAGGAGTGTGATATAGACATACAATTCAGGGTGCATTTCAAAGTCCTGTAATCTTTGGATGTTGTCATTAATAGGTTTTATGATAATTATCTTTGGCTTCAAGAAGAGATTCTTTAATGAGAGATAAAAAATTAACAAATCTAGTGGAAAGTTGGGCAGAATATTTGAACAGAAAATTGACAAATAAAATTCATGAATAATAAAATTTTATATAAAAATTTAAGTTCCAAGTTATCAAGAAAATGTTAACATGGCTTATATGATGTGATTTGTTAGTTCAGTTGGCTAAATAAGAAATGTAAGCCGTAAAATGAAAGATATGAAATGAAATCTCTGTTAACTTTCTAGAAAAATCAAATTTGTCAGAACTACATTGTAACTAGAATAATTAAAGCTGTGATAAAGGTGTGTATATTACCCAACTTTGCTGCATTTTTAGAAAAACACTGAAAAAAATGTCTCAAAGAACAAAAATTGTGATGTAACATTTTCCAATACTGATGCTATTAATAGTGAAAATTTTCAAATAAAATAAATTTAATTAATTAATTAATTATAAAATGAGTTTTGTTTGTCAATGGGGCTCTCAACCCCCAAACAATTCTCTATTTATAGTGACTCAAATATTTCCATTTTTTTCTACCTATCATGTGCTCAAAAACATTTGTTTGTAAACATAGTTTTGGGGTTTGTTTTTTGTTTTTTGTTTTTTTTTCGTTTCTATTCTTTAATTGAAAGAGACCAGCTAACTTGTCAAACTCTTTCCCTGGCCTCACACTCATGATGATATCCTGTTTTTCTTTGAGAACTATTGTTTTATATTTTTTAATTTTATATTTTTATCATTTACATTGTATATATGCATGTATATGCATCTCTCTCTCTGTGTTTGTGTATGTGTGGATATGTGTGTGTGTGTGTGCGTAAAATAAGCTGAGTCTGCTTTTGTTGTTTTGTGTAAATTGACAGCCTGTAATGGGGCCCATCCCCGATAGTAGATAATTCTACTCTCCCCAATTGTCATTCGTTACCTGTAGTTTCTTGTGCAGGGGTAAGAACCCTTCAGATTTTCTTCCTTTTTAATACCATATTCATGTATATTGCCTTTGTTGCAGTATTGTTTATGCAGAGATTTCTAGAAGAGAAAGTTTCACAGAACTCTTGGTATTTAGCTTTTAAAAAATTGTTTTCCTGCTCTTCCAAGGCATTCCCTTAGCAATAGATGAAGAACCGATGTGACAGTTTAACCAATATAGTTTCTGCACTTCCCATAATATGTTGGTTTCTATATGTCCAGTCATACTTTACTGGCATGCTTCCCATTTGCTGGAAAAAGTGGCTTCTTCATTGCAATAACATGTCGTCTTGTGTTTTAGTTCTGACGTGCTTAACTTTATCTTATTTTCAACTGGGCTATAATTGTTAAGTAACAAGTATACCTGATCAAATTAAAATATCCACAAGTTACTTTCTAATATGCTTTGTATTTTCTTTATATCAAGAATGACCAAATAGTCCTCATGTCATGTCTGTCTTTTCATATTATCAGCATTCTTCACTTTGACAAATCTGAGTATAACATTATTTAGAGAATTTCAATTTCAAACAATTTTATCAGACTTTCTGAGAAAAAAGTTATTGGAAATGCATGTTTTTAATTATATTAAAGAATTTTTATCTATTATGTCTATATTCCATGTTTGTCATGTGTTTTTAATTTATAATTCCTTGAGTTTATTCCCTTAACATCATTTGTTGAAGTTACCTATCAAAGTAAAAACATATATAACATAAAACACAAATAAATATGTGTGTGGTTTGGAACAGTGAGCAAAATACAACTCTTGTTTTAATTATTGTGAATAAACTATTTTATGACATCATTGGTATGGAATTGAAATAGCTAAAATTCTCTATATAAATATATGCACCTCATGTATGCATACTTCATGGCAGACTGACATCTAAATGAATCTCAAGTCTCAAATTCTTTATATGTAGTAATGAAATATAATAGTCTTTTCAACACTAATGTAAACAACACAACATATCAAAACTACAGAGAGCTCAATCTAGTAATACAGGACACTAGCTTATTATATATTTTAAAAAATATTACAAATACCATCATCTTAATTTCTTCTTGAGATGAATATTTTCTGGACATGAGTTATTAAGATTATTTTCTAAGTATTAGTAAAAGGTAGCTATGCTTGATAGTCATTTTTATGACTAGTTAATATAGTATGAATTGTTCACCTTTCAAAATGCTTTATGATTATAAATTCTTTTTATATTTTTATATTTTTAGTATTATACCACATAGCATAATTTTATTTCCATTGTCCTCTGTCACTGTGCTTTTACACTCTGATCATAAGCCTTACCTTCCAGAATTCTGTCCGAAAATTAACTCAGTATTGGACCTTATTCTTTGATACTTGCTTTCTGAGCACTTAGCAGTATCATTTGGAGACTGAGTCCTTTACTAAATTTCTTTCTTTCTTTCTTTCTTTCTTTCTTTCTTTCTTTCTTTCTTTCTATTTATTTATTTATATTCAAAGAAGTCACACTTTCTATCCTTGTATATCCTTATTCAAGGTCCCTTTCCCCTCCCGCCACATCAGGTTATTCTTTCTTCTCCAAACTTCCCATCCCCTCCCTGGGTAGGCAGCAGACAGTACCATAGTCCCACTGACCGAATATTGCTTAGTTCAGTTTCCACTACTGGAAGATCCAGCTTTCTCCCCACCCCCCCCCTTCAAGAGTGAATCAGGTGTTCCTCTAAGAGAGTTGGATCCAAGGAGTCAGTCCAGGGTGTTTCTGATCCCAAGCTGTTAAGTGGTTGTGGTTTGAAGCTTGGGCATGCTTTGCTTTTTCCTTGTTTGTGTGTTTGCTTAGAGACCACTAATGAGTGAGTATATCCCTTGCTTATTTTACTGAGTTTGTGATACCTCGCTCAGGAGGAAATTCTCCAAATCCATCCATTTGTCTGCAAATTTTAGGATATCATTTTTTCTTACTGCTGAGTAGTAGTACTCCATTGCGTAGATGTACTAGGTTTGTTAATGCATTCTTCAGTTGAGAGACATCTAGGTTGTTTCCAGGTTCTTGCTATTATAAATAATACTGCTATTAACATAGTTGAGCTAATACCTTTGGAGTATGACTGTGTATCATTAGGGAATACACCCAGAAGTGGTAAAGCTCAGTCCGTGGGGAAATTGATTCTGAGTTTTCTGAGATATCGCCATACTTCATTCCAAAGTGGGTGAACAAGCTTACACTCCCACCAAAAATGGAGAAGTGTTCCCTTTGCTCTGCATCCTCTCCAGCATAGGATGTCCTATGTGTTTTTTATCTTAGCCAATCTAACAGGTGTCAGGTGGTATCTCAAAGTTGGTTTGATTTGCATTTCTCTAATGGCTAAAAATGATGAGCACTTTTTCATGTGCCTTTTAGCCATTTATTATTCTTCTGCTGAGAATTCCCTTTTTAAATCTGAACCCCATTTTTTGTTTGGATTATTCAAGGTTTTGGGCTCTAGATTCTTGAGCTCTTTATATATCTTAGAGATCAGTCCTCTATCACTTGTAGAGTTGGTGAAAATCTTTTCCCATTATGTAGGCTGTCGTTTTGTCCTATTAACAGTGTCCTTGGCTTTACAGAACCTTCTCAGCTTCAGGAGATCCCACTTATTGATTTTTGGTCTTAGTGTCTGTGCCACTGGTGTTATATTTAGGAAGTGGTCACCTGTGCCAATTTGTAGAAGTGTATTTCCCACTTTATTTTCTATCAAGTTTAAAGTGACTGGGTTTATGTTGAGGTCTTGATCCACTTGGATTTGAATTTTTGCAGGGTGACAGGCTCGGATCTATTTGCATTTTTCTACACACTTCCATCCAGCTATGCCAACACCATTTGTTAAATATACTATCTTTTACCGTTGAATATTTTGGGACTCTTTGTCAAAGATCAGGTGTTCATAGGTTTTTGGGTTAATGTCTGGATCCTCATTTCTATTCCATGATCCACAGGTCTGTTTTTATGCCAGTACCAGGGTGTTTTTATTACTGTAGCTCTATAGTATAACTTGAAGTCAGGGATGGTGATACCTCCTGAAGTTCTTTTGTTGAGTAAAATAGTTTTGGCAATCCTGGCTTTCCTGTTATTCCAAATAAAAGTGAGCATTGTCATTTCAAGGTCCAAAAAATATCGTGTTGGGATTTTGATGGGCAGTGCATTGAATCTATAGATTGCCTTTGGTAGAATTGCCATTTTAACTATGTTGATCCTACCTATCCCAGGATATGGGAGAGCTTTCCATTTTCTGATATTCCTCTTCAGTTTCTTTCTTCGGTGTTTTTAAATTTTTTGTCAAATAGGTCTGTTACTTCTTTGGTTATAGATACTCCAAAGTATTTAATATTATTTGCTGCTATAATTAAGGGTAATGTTTCCCTTATTTCTTTTTCAGCTCTTCTGTCTTTAGAGTATAGAAGGGCTACTAATTTCTTCAAGTTAATCTTGTATCCTGCTACATTGCTGAAGATGTTTGTTAGCCATAGCAGTTCCTTGGAAAAATTTTGTGGGTCAGTTATGTATACAATCATATCATCTACAAATATAGATAGCTTCACTTCTTCTTTTCTAGTTTGTATCCCCTTAATCTCCTTTCATTCCTTTATTGCTATAGCTAAAACTTTGAGAACTATATTGAATAGATAAGGGGAGAGAGGACATCCTTGTCTACTTCCTGATTTTAGTGAGATTGCTTTGAGTTTTTCTCCTTTAAGTTTGATACTGGCTGTCGGCTTCTTGTAAATCGCCTTTATTACATTTAGGTACTTTCCCAGTATTCCTTACCTCTCCAGGGCTTTAATCATAAAGGAGTGTTGGATTATGTCAAAGGCTTTTTCAGCATCCTAGGATATGATCATGTGGTTTTGTTCCTTTACTTTATTTATATGATGGATAACGTTTACAGTTTTTCGTATGTTAAACTAGCCCTGCATTACTGGGATGAAGCCTACTTGGTCATGGTGGATGATATCATTTATACATTGTTGTATACGGTTTCCCAAAATTTTGTTGAGAATTTTCGCATCAATATTCATGAGGGGAATTTGTCTGTAATTCTCCTTTGTTGTGTCTTTGAGTGGCTTGGGTAATAGGGTAATTGTGGCCTCATAAAAGGAATTTGGTACTATTCCTTCAGTTTCCACTGTGTGAAATAGTTTGAGGAGTAATGGTAGTAATTCCTCTTTGAATGTCTATTAGAATTCAGCACTGAAACCACCTGGACCAGGGCTTTTATTTTGGGGGAGGTTTTAAATGACAGCTTCAATTTTCTTAAGAGTTATAGGCCTGTTTAGGTAATTAATCTGATCTTCATTTAATTTTGGTAGTTGGTACCTATCCAGAAAGCTGTCCATTTCTTCTAGGTTTTCAATTTTTGTGGAATACTGATTTTCAAAATACAATCTGATAATTCTCTGTATTTCCTTGGGGTCTGTTGTTATGTCCCCCTTTTCATTTCTGATTTTGTTGATTTTAATACTCTGTGTTTTTTTATTAGTTTGCTAAGGGCTTATCTATCTGGTTAACTTTCTCAAAGAACCAACTCTTAGATTCATTGATTCTTTGTATTGTTCTTTTTGTTTCAATTGTATTGATTTCAGATCTAAGTTTGATTATTTCCTGCCGTCTACTCCATCTAGGTGAGTTCGCTTCTAATTGTTCTAAGGCTCTCAGCTGAGCTGTTAGGTCTCTAGTGTGGGATTTCTCTAGGTTTTTCACGTAGACATCTAGCGCTATGAATTTTTCTCTTATGACTGCTTTCATTGTGTCCCACAACTTTGGAAATGTTATGGATTCATTTTCATTAAATTCTAGGAAGACTTTGATTTCTTTCTTAATTTCTTCCTTGACCCAGAGATGGTTCAGCTGAGTGCTGTTTAGTTTCCATGAGTTGGTAGGCTTTCTTTGATTTTTGATGTTGTTGAACTCTAACTTTAGTCCCTGGTGGTCTGATGTGTTACAAGGGATTTTTTCCATTTTTTTTGGTACCTGTTGATATTTCCTTTATGACCAATTATGTGGTCAATTTTGGAGAAAGTTCCATGAGGAGCTGAGAAATATGTATATTCCTTTGCGTTTGGGTGGAAGCTCTGTAGATACTAATTAAATCCATTTGCATCATATTTCTTATTTCTCTGTTTAGTCTCTGTCTGGTTGACTTGTTCAGAGTTGAAAGTGGGGTATTGAAGTTGCCCACTATTAGGGTGTAAGAATTGATGTGGGATTCGAGCTTTAGCAGTGTTTCTTTTACATAAGTAGGTGTCCTTATATTAGGGGCATTAATATTCAGGATTGAAATCTCCTCTTGACCAATTTTTCCTGTGATGAATAAGTAATGGCCATCTTGGTCCCTTTTAATTGCTTTTAACTTAAAGTCTACTTTGTTAGATATTAGGATTGCAACCCCCGCTTGTTTCTTAGGACCATTTGACTGGAAAATCTTTTCCCAATCCTTTACTCTAAGACTATGTTTGTCTTTGCGGTTGAGGTGTGTTTCTTGTAGGCAACAGAAGGATGGCTTCTGTTGTTGTTTCCATCTTGTTAGTGTTTGACGTTTTATAGCGGAGTTGAGTCCATTTATATTAAAGGAAATTAGTGACCATTGATTGATATTTGCTGCCATTTTTGGTCGTAACTTGCTTATACTTCCTTGCTCTGGAGTATTTTTCTGTGGAATTATTGATTGTTTGTGGTTGCATTGGTGTATCTGGGTCCTTAGGTTGGAGCTTTCCTTCTAATACTCTCTGTAGTGCTGGATTGGTAGATAGATATTCTTTCAGTCTGACTTTGCCATGAAATAACTTGTTTACATCATCTATGGTGACTGACAATTTTTCAGGGTATAGTATTCTAGTTTGGCAGCCATGGTCTTTTAGCATCTATATAACTTCTTACCAAGCCCTTCTAGCTTTCATAGTTTCCATTGAATAGTCAGTTGTTATTCTGATGGGTCTGCCTTTATATGTAAGTTGGTCCATTTCTTTTGCTGCTGTTAAAATTTTTTCTTTGTTCTGTATGTTTTGTGGCTTGATTATAATGTGGTGTGCTGACTTTTTTGGGGGGTCATATCTATTTGGTGTTCTGTAAGCTTCTTGTATCTTTATAGGCATCTCCTTCTTCAGGTTAGGGAAGTTTTCTTGTACGATTTTATTGAAAACATTATTTGTGCCTTGGAGCTGGTATTCTTCCCTTCCTCTATTCCTATTATTCTCAGGTTAGGTCATTTCATGGTGTCCCAGATTTCCTGAACATTTTTAGTTATGACTTTTTTGGTTTTAGCGTTTTCTTTGACTGATATATTTTTTTGAGCTACTGAGTCTTCCACTTCAAAATTCTATCTTCCATCTCTTGAACTCTGCTTGTTATGCTTGTATCTGTGGTTCCAGCTTTTTTCTTCAGATTTTCTATTTCCATCTTTGCCTCATTTTGTGCCTTTTTTATTGCTTCTATTTCAGCTTTTAGTTCCTGGCATGTTTCTTTCATTTTTTGATTTACTTTTTCTTGATTTTCTTTCATAGATTTGTTCATCTCTTCCATTTTTTTTGTTTGTATTTTCTTCTATTTCTTTAAGGCAATTTTTCATATCTTTTTTGAGAGCTTCAGTGATCATCATAAAGGAATTTTTGTTGTTGCTTCCTTCTGTTACCTCTTCATTGCTCAGTTCAGATCTTGCAGTTGTAGGATTGCCTCTTTCTTCTGGAGTTACCTTGTTGTTCTTTAAAATATTATGTAAATTTTTACACTGGCATCTGCCCATGGCTTCAGTGGTCCACAATTAGGTGGATCCTGGTCAGTTGTTGTCCTTGGGTTTGTGTGTCTCCTGTCACCTCAGAACAAAATGTCTGTTCAATCTCTACCTCTGCTCTGTGCAGGGGACTGAATTTCAAGCCTTCATTCCTTCTCTGTTTGAGCAGTTGGAGGTGGAATGGCCATGTGAGTTCTCTTAGCTGCATCTGAGTGAACCCTGACAGTCAAAGTTTATCTCTGTCTGCTACAGAGTGTGTGAGGACTCGCTCTACAGACAGCACCTGGTCCCAGATCCGGCTCTTTCTTTCTTTTTTAAAGTTAATCAGAAAAAGTAATTTATTTAGAATTAAATATTTCTTTTGTGTCTGGAAATTACTTTGTTGATAATTATGCTTTGTAGATCCAAAGTTACCAAACGAAGAGTTGGGTAGAAGATGCATAGTCATCAGTTTATATCCAAGCCATGTTCTAAATATATTTCTTTTGTATTCTGGAACAACTGTGACAGAAATTCACAAGGGCTAAGTTTCTATATATATTCTGCCTCTACTAAAAAGCAGAATGACATAAAGGGACAATTCATTTGGCTTTATTTTTTTACACTTTTTTTTCTTTTTTAAAAAACATCTTTTCTTTTCTTTTTTATTATGAATAAAGTCTTATTTTTCATCCATGTATCCCCCTGTTCAAACTCCCTTCCCCCTCCTGACCCTCCCAGTCACTCTCTCTTCTCCCATCTCCTTATCTCCTTCCCAGCAAGAGCAGGAGGTCCCAAGGTCCCAAGGTAGCTGAGTTCAGTATCCTATCACGGTAAAAACCCGCTGTGAGATATGTTTTAAATGGGGTTTATTTTGTGAAAATCGCTTACAAAACAGAGCCGGTTTTAAGAGAAGATGACAGGATAAGGTTGCAGCGCACTGGAGCCTTTCTAAGGAAGATTCCTCATCCCTACACCGTACGTCCGAACTCCTGCGCAGCTGGGCCGAACTGCTCACCCGGTCAGGAACTCTCGCAAGAGAATGACAGCTTCCTGTCCTGGTCCTCTCCCTCGAAGGTCTACTTCCGGAAATCTTTTCCAGTTAACCATGCCCCACTCGTCTCCAGTCCTATGACGCAATCGTTCACATATATAGTTCCTGATTTCCCGCTACATTATCCACTCCAGGCAAATCTGCTTTCCTCATCCCAACATCAAGATTGGGTCAGGTGTTCCTCTGGAGGGAATGGGCTCCAAAGTGCCAGGTCCATGGTGCTTCAGAGTCCAAGCTGTTCAATGGTTGTGGTTTGCAGCTTGGGTATGCTTTGCTTTTTGTTTAAAGATGACTAATGAGTGAGTACATCCCCTGCCTCTCTTTCTGGGATTGTAATACCTCACTCAGGAGGATATTCTCCATATCCATCCATTTACCTGCAAATTTTAGGATAGCATTTTTTCTTACTGCTGAGTAGTACTCCATTGTGTAGATGTAACACAGTTTGTTAATCCATTCCTCAGTTGAGGGGCATCTAGGTTTTTTCCAGGTTCTTGCTATTACAAATAATGTTGCTATGAACATAGTTGAGCTAATGCTTTGAGGTGCCAATGTGCATCTTTATGGTATACACCCAGAAGTGGTATTGCTGGGTCCTTGGGGAGATTGATCCCCAGTTTTCTGAGAAACTGCCATACTGCATTTCCAAGTGGCTGAACAAGTTTGCACTTCTAACAACAATGGAGGAGTATTCCTCTTGCTCCACATTCTCTCCAGCATAGGCTGTCATCTGTGTCTTTTATCTTAGCCAATCTGACAGGTGTAAGGTTGTATCTCAAAAGTTGTTTAGATTTGCATTTCTCTGATGGCTAAAGATATTGAGCACTTTTTCATGTGCCTTTCAGCCACTTGTAATTCTGCAGAGAATTCACTTTTTAATTCTGAACTCCATTTTTTAACTGAATTCTAAAGGGATTGGGGCTCTAGTTTCTTGAGTTCTCTCCTTTACTAAATTTCTATTTCTTTAATATACATTTTGATGAGTTGGTATGAAAATGCGGAATTTTTCTGGAACATTTTTTCTCTTAATAGTTTTGATAATTCTATTTGATGTTGATTATTGAAGGAATAAAATAATTTAATCTTATAGGAATCCATTTCAGACATAGGAATAGTAATATGTTGTTTTTCAATGAGGGGGGATTATTCTTGTATTTGAATAATTCAGTTTTTTCTCACAGACACTTAATACCTTGCCTTTTGCAGCTGCTACTCATACTAATTATTATATTTGATTCCTACAGATTTGTTTCATTCATACTGTTTCTGACATTGTTTAATAAGAAGCAAAATACATTTTATTTCATAAACTATATTGATTTTTACCAAAACAGCATTAATAACATGTTTTGAAAGTTCATTTTGTACAGCCTTTAAATCTTTGTGTTGTCAGTTTATATCTTACTTCTCTATAGTGTAAAAATTATAATTATAAATTATCTAATAACATAATATCTTTATATTTAATAGTCTTTAAGCATCTAAAACCAGTACACCTTTCTATGATCATCACTATACATATTTTACATACGTGTGGTGTTTTAGTCTCCTTGATTAGTTCACCTCATTATTTAACTTGTAACATAGCCTCCAAGTTTGGACTCACAGCCCCTTGCTAAAATTTCCTGCATTATCTCTAACTTTTTGGATGAAATGGTTTCTTAACACACCGAGAGGGTTGATATATTCTGAGATTTTTCACATGGTTGCTTCTATTCTATTAGATTGCCTCTTGATTTTACTGATTAACAGTATATTTGTCTTTCTCATAAATAGATCAAAAATTATAGTCATGCAATTAATAGATTTGCCATTCCTAGGACAGGTTAGCAATAGTTAATAATTAACAGTAAACATTCAATACATTGTGAAGCAAACTCAGTACTTTGGGCAAAGCTAAAAATTTCTGATAAGCTCCAATACTGCCTAGTTAGGGATCATATATTTTGAGGTGAATATACCAGAACATCTTTAAGAATTTACCTAAACTGTTTTATGGCCCCAATTTTGGAATTTCAAACTGCTACATCTTTTACTTTTAATGTCAACAGATATTTGGTATAATAATGATGAGTGTACATTACTATTAATATAGAAGGCCAACTGTACCTTTATTTCCTAGATAATAGATGATATCAATAATAGTTCCACATAGTCTTGGGTTGATTTTTTTTAAAAAAAAATTATGAGATGGCTAAATCAGAAGTGTGAAAGGTGCTACAAAACCTAATCTGGATATTTTTCTCCTAATAAAATTTGAGGTAATTGACATGTAGTTCTATATGGAGCAAGCAATGTTCCCTCAAAGGCTCTTTTTTCTTTATGACTAAAGAAATCTGAACTGCATTTGAGTGGGAGTATATGAATAAATATGATATATATATATATATTGCTCAATTCTTCAAGTTATTTTTCTAAGAAATTTAATAAATACATCTAATTTAAAAAGTTTGTTGTTAAGAACTATGATTTAGTTAGTCATGTTTTATGTGAAGGTCAGATCCTGCACAATATTCTGTAGATGTATCCCAATTTGTTTTGATGGATTGCACTTGACAATTAATTAAGACCTTATGAATAAACATTAAAAGACTGATTTCATTAAATAAAACACGTAACACCTAAAAAGCTCTATGTCTTTAGAATAATAACAGTGAATAATCCTTTCTAAACACTTATCTCACAAATATTTCGCGAAGATTTATCAGCAATTTATACTTTTTAAATCCTTTATGGCAGTTACATTTTAACATAAAGTTTAATGTCAGTAACATCTACATTTTTAGATACATAGAGACTATAAATTTTCTAAAAGTAATAATTTAAACACTTTCAATATACAATGGCAGAAAACAATACACAGCCATATCCCAAAAGCGAGAAAAAGGATGACAAGAAAATACCGCAAACCAACATCAGTTCTTGCAGTTTATTAATATCTAAACTGAGAAAATATGAGGAAGAAGAAAAGAACATGAGCACTGATTTTGGGAGAGGAAATGTGGATAGGAGACAGTTTGTTTCATGATTAAGACATTGTCTTGTGTCTTTATATCTTAGAATTGTAAACATGGTGGAAATGTCAGTGATTATGAGATGTTTAGAGATAGACCAAAATTTTTTTTAATAATAACATGAAAAGTAAGAGTTTAGGGACAATGAATGAAATGTTATGCTTTAAAGTAAAGAATTTCTGTTTCAGACTAATTGGGATAGAGTCACCATAGTGATATATTTCCTGATATGATGGTGAAGATATTTTCTAAAACACTGTACCTAAATAGAAAAGGCTTAACTTTAATGTGTGTGACATTACCCATGGAATATGGTACTAAATAAAAGAGAGAAAGTTGAGTACATGAATTTCTAAATTTCTGAATCCGGACTGCAAGTACAGTGTGATTAGAATGTCTGTTGCATTCTTTCAATCTCCACTATGATACACCACATCAGCTGAGTCATAGTAAGCATTTTTGTTGTTGTTTTTTTTTTTATTTGTTTTTGTTTTTGTTTTTGTTTTTAGTCTATATTTTGTCACAGCAGTGAGGAAGGTGAATATTATACCAGGGAGAACAGCACAGAACTTGTCCTTTCAGCCCTATGAAGTCTTCTGATAAATGGGATTAATGAGCTTCCTTGTTGGTGACTGAAGCAGAAGAACAGTTGCCTGGGTTTGAGATTCCTTAAAAGGATGCTGTCTTTTTTTTTCACCTTTTAGCTTATTTATTTAGGCATTAAATTGTTTTACCCACTCTTGGGGCTACATAGAATATTTTAACATTTCAACACATAGATTATTAGCGCATACATCTTGAAACTACTAAATTAGGGCAAGCCCCTGTGAAGTTCAGTACTCCAAAAAACGTGTTTTACAAAAAAAGCTGATTCAAAGTCATTGGCTTTCGACCTGGGGCACCCAAAATTCTTTACAACAGTAGGGTTACTGTTGGTTGTCACCATTACCTCCAGGCTCTCTACATCAGAAGGGAAGTTTGAAGAGCTTCTGTAAGCCACATTGGGTGGAAACCAGTTGAGCAGTCTGTGTGGGGAGGTGAGCAGGGCTTTGCAGGACAGGGGTCAGTCCTCTTTACCTCTCGTCTGTGTCTTTTCATGTTTGTATGCCTGTGTGTAGTGTGTACCACGGGTAAACTTATACATGGGAATGATCCATTCAAACAGATGAATTGCTTCCCAATGGCAATACTTTATGAAACGGTCTGTAAACCACCTACAGCATGTGAAGTTCTGCCAGGAAATGCAAGAGATCTCTCTCAGGAGGCTGGTTAAGTTTCCTCATGGCAAGTCAGTGTCTTAAAGGTCTGAACTTTTAACTTGTAGTGTTTGATGTTTGCTTTAGGTTCATAGCTTTAAGATTCTGTTAAAATACATGAGACCCAGTTAGAATCTATAAATATCCATGGTTAATTTTGGAAAATCTCTCACATGAGACTGTTACAACTAGATACATATTTTTTATCTTTCTCCTTTGAAAATGAACAATACATTCTTTAAAATTATCTAAATTTTTTTTATAATTTTATTATAAAGTTTTTTTCTATTTATCAAGAAAAACAGTAAAATGAATTTTAAATGCTGAGAAGTTAACAATAACTATGAAGAAGATAAAAATCATATGCATGACTTATCAAGGGTGATAATTCAAATAAGATTGCTACACATATATTTACTTTGTGTTCAGCTTTCCCTCTGAATTTTTTTTCCATCCCTGTATATCCTTATTCAAGGTCCCTTCCCCCTCCTGCCACATCAGGTTTTTTTAAGCTAGCTATTTTGCTTTCATTTTTGTTTCATTATTTTCTTCTTTGATAGGTTCATGTGTATTTGTGAGGAATTTTAAGGTATGTTACTCCTATTTTAAAAGTGTCAATCTGAATTTAATTAATTAGAATTATCTTAATGTTATGGTTTTATACTTATTCTTTTTCTTTTGAATCACTATTGGTATTCTTTTTAGTTTATTTAAATAAAACATAAGATATGGTAGTTTTCCTTCTATATTCCCATTTTTAAATGGTGTCTCTTCATTGCTTTTAAACTAGGGTTTTGTACTCATATTAAAGTATTTATTGAAAAAGTTGTTCTAATGTGACCATATCTTTTAGTAAACCAGTTCCCTTGTAGCTTAGATCCATCACATTTCCATGTCCGCTTACCCACTAGCTTCGGGAAGTCCTGCTCAAATGTAGCTTTTATATTTCATATACTTCACCAAATAATAGCTTCTCATAGAGGTGCTCTGTTTCTAATCATGTCAAAAAAGTTCCATTTTTCTTTTTTGTTTTTCTGGCTTCTATGACAATACAGTATGTTTTTCTTGTTGTTCGTTTTGTTTGTTTTTCTTTAAAAAAATATTTACTTTTTTGAGCTTTTTGGCTCAAATATCAGGTTATTTTCCTTTTTTTCTTAAAGAACTAATACCCTCCACTGTCCCCTCCTCCCTCCCTTTCTCCTGCTCCTCCCCATCCACTCTTCAAAGTATATAGGCCTCCCTTCAGAAGTGAAAAAGTCTAACATACCAAGTTGAGGCAGAGCCCATCTCTTCCTCTAAGTATCAAAGCTGAACAAGGCATTGCACTATAGAAAGTGGGATCTAAACAGTAGGTTTATATACCCCAGATAATTCCTGGCCCCATAACCAGGGAACCCACTAACAGCCTGACTAATGATTTGGTCAGAAGGCCTAATTTGGTCTCATGAAGGCCCTCCAGTTGTCAGTCCATAGTAAGTGAAATCTCATTAGCTTGGGTCAGCTGTCTCTTAACAGCCCTCCTCCCTGGCCCTTCTAAAAGCTCTGTCCTCTCTTCAACTGAATTACAGGAGTTCTGCCAAGTGTGTTTGGTTTATGTTTGCTTTGGTAGATAATTAAATAAGATTGTTCTTTTCTGATCATTATGAAAGGCATTTTTTTTTCTGTATATTTTTAACATTTGCGGTACCCAGACACTCTTCCAGCATTTTCTTCATTTCTACCTTGTTTTCCTTTTACATGTTCTTTCATTTAGTGTCATCTGCCATATTGGCATCATATGTATAAACATGCTATTATTCCTTCACACTTATATTCTGGTTATCACCAATATTTCTGTTTTAATATACTCTAAATTTCTCTACATTAATTTTTGTAACCAGATTACTGTAGTTGACTTAAAGTCAGCCATTTAATTTTCTTAGCAGTCTTTGCCAGTTTTTATTCAGTGGCTCACACTTGCATGTTAAGCACAGAGTTTTTCTCACTGGGCAGTTCATGTTTATAATTTTATTGTATTGATATCTAACTTTAATCCATTCTCATCACGTTACATTACCTTAAAACCTCTCTCTGCAGACATCCAAATGGCAATTCCACATATTGTCTTTATGTAATAGTCCTCTCTCTCCTCACAGATTGTCTTAAGTTCTCATTTTATTTCCTATTGAAGTAATTACAGGTAATTATTTTTGATGAAATTGTTCTGTGCTTGATAGCATAGTTATGTTCATAGTATCAGGTTAGAAAATGAGAAGTCAAAAAGTTGGTAGTTTCTTTCAGGATAAAATGCCTAGAGTAATCAAGGGTGTAGAGAAAATTTGGGCCTGAAATCTTTTACTGTGTGAATATCTACAATTGATTCATACTCAGTCTACAAGTTCATAGCTTCCTATAAGCTACTTAACAGCTAAGAATTTATTTCTTTATTTTCAAATATAACTTTAACAAATACAACTTCGCAGCATACTTCAGAGTGTACAAAAATGTCAACTGCAATGTCTTATGACTTGATTAACGTAGGAATTTTTATTTCCTTCCCCTTCCCCTTAGGCAATGTATGCACAATCAGAAACACGGTAGTTGAAATGTGGATGTAGAAAACCTAGATTTATTACCTTACATTTAGAGTGCTCCTGCCATGCAAGGTACTATTCCAAATCCTAATACACTCATTCTTCATAACACAGCTCTGATGTAGCTGCTATTGTTATTTTTACTTTACAGATTAAAGGAATATGAGAAACAAAGCAGTGAGATTAAGGCTGTCATTTATTAATAATAAAGTGTTCTGGGGTTGGTTTTAATTTAATGATTTAACATTTTAACGTCAAGTTAGAAAGATATAAAGATGTTTGTGGACCTCCACTTATTATGCCCCTATTCTCCCTCTCTCTCTCTCTCTCTCTCTCTCTCTCTCTGTGTGTGTGTGTGTGTGTGTGTGTACTCTTGACATTTCAGAAAAACAAAAAAACTACAGTAAAATAGAACAGCAAAGACATTTGATTAATATTGATGTAGATTGTTGACTTTTACTCATAAGTGAGCAAGATTTAAAGAGTGTGAGAGGAGAAGGGAGAGAAAATTGTACCAAGAGTGTGAAGGAAAGAAAAAAGAAAAACAAATATATGAAAGAAAAAGAGAAATGACAGAAGGAAGAAATGAAGAGCAAAGAAAGGAAAGGAGGGAGGGAGGGAAGGAAATCAGTTGACTTTATTTTACAACAACATTTTCTAATGAAAGGTTTTATTGTATTGTAGTCATTCATGTTTTCAAAGAAAAGTAAAAAAGTGATGAACATATTAAAACTTCAAAAGTTCTATGAGTCAGCAGTCAGTCAATATCTACAAATTACAGCTAGATTTCTTTAAATATTCCTACTTTCATGATCATTCTTCATCTTATTACAGATTATGAAATTAAGTGACATTATATCAGAGTCATAACATCTAATTTTGTGAGGCATAATTTTTTAACTCAAAATTAATATTAGGTGGTTTTAATGTGTGGCTATGGAGTAAGCTAAATGATTTTAAGAACACGAAATTATTTTTAATGAAGCAAAATAATAACCAAATTGCCTAATCAGTATTACAGGCATAATTAAATCTGAAAAAGTTTTCCTGAAGTCATTACATAATTTTCTCTTCTTCTTCTTCTTCTCAAAGTCTTAAATCTTACTCATTTATGAGTAAAAGTCTGTCAACAATCCACATAAATGTCAGACAGCAAGAACCACTGACATTAGCTAGTATTATGCAGCTAAACTTCCCTGCCTGTTTTCACAAATTTTGTCTTAATCTGTCCCTCCAGAAATCAATAGAGGAAGAACTCCAGCCTAAGGATTCAAGATACACCCAGGAAACAACAAAAAATCAATAATGACACAGAAAAATAGACCAGAGACAGGAAATACATACAAGCTACCACCAAAAAGAGCAGGAAATATCTATCAATGGTCACAAATATCCCTTATTATCAACAGACTCAACTCGCCTATAGAAAGACATACACTGACAAGATGGATACAAAAAAAAGAAGCCATCCTTTTGCTGCATACAAGAAACACACCTCAACCACAAAGACAGACACAGACTCAGAGTAAAGGGATGGGAAAAGATTTTCCAATCAAATGGTTCTAAGAAACAAGCTGGGATGGTCATCCTAATATCTAACAAAGTAGACTTTAAGCTAAAAATGATAAAAGAGACCAAGATGGTTATTACTAATTCATCAAGGGAAAATTTGATCAAGAGGAGATTTCAATCCTGAATAATTATGCTCCTAATATAAGGGCACCTACGTATGTAAAAGAAACACTGCTAAAGCTCAAATCCCACATCAATTCTCACACCCTAATACTGGGAGACCTCAATACCCCACTTTCTTTTTCTTTCTTTCTTTCTTTCTTTCTTTCTTTATTTCTTTATTTATTTATTAAGAAAAACAGTAAAATGAACTTATAATGCTGAGAAGTTAACAATAACTATAAAGAAGATAAAAATCATAAGCATGACTTATCAAGGGTGATAATGCAAATAAGATTGCTACACATATATTTACTTTGTGTTCAGCTTTCCCTCTGAATTTTTTTTCCATCACTTTCACCACTGGATAGGTCAACTAGACAGTTATTCAACAGAGAAATAAGATGTCTAACAGAGGTCATGATGCAAATGGATTTAATATATATTTAAAGACACTTCTATCCAAATGCAAAGAAATATACAAATTTCTCAGTTTCTCTTAGAACTTTCTCTGAAATTGACCACGTAATTGGTCATAAAGCAAATATCAACTCATACAAAAAAAATGGAAATAAACCTTGTATCACATCGGACCACCAGGGCCTAAAGTTAGAGTTCAACAACATCAAAAATCACAGCTGAAAGCCTGAGAGCAATAAGAAGAAAAGTCACCTAGAAGGAGTAGACAGCAAGAAATAATAAAAAATACAGCTGAAAACATTACAACTGAAAGAAAAGAAACAACACAAAGAATCAATGAATCAAAAAGTTGGTTCTTTGAGAAAATCTTCAATTTAGATAAGCCCTTATCCACACTAATCAAAAAGCAGAGAGAAAGAGTATCCAAATCAACAAAATCAGAGATGAAAAGAGGGACAAAACAACAGGCCCCCAGGAAATCCAGAGAATTATCAGATCATACTTTGAAAATCTATATTCTACAAAAATGAAAAACATAGACAAAATGGGCAGCTTTTTGGAAAGGTATCATTTACCGAAAGTAAATGAAGATCAGATAAATTATCTAAACAGACATATAACCTTAAAGAAAACTGAAGCTTTCATTAAAAGCCTCCCAAGTAAAAAAGGCCCATATCCAAATGGTTTCAGTACAGAATTCTACCACACATTCAAAGAAGATATACAACCATTACTCCTCAAACTATTTCACACAATAGAAACTGAAGGAATATTGCCAAATTCCTTTTATGAGGCCACAATTACCCTAACACCCAAGCAACTCAAAGACACAACAAAGAAAGAAAATTACACACCAATATCCCTCATGAATATTGCTGATAAAATTCTCAACAAAATTTTGGCAAATTGTATAAAACAATATCTAAAAATATTACCTACCATGACCGGGTAGGCTTCATCCCAGAAATGCATGAATAGTTCAATATACAAAAAAACTATAAGCATCATCCACTATATAAACAAACTAAAAAAATAAAAAACACATGATCATATCCTTAGATGCTGAAAAAGCCTTTGACAAAAATCCAACACTCCTTTATGGTAAAAGCTCTGGAGGGATCATAAATACAGGAAAAATATCTCAATATAATAAAGGCAATTTACAAGAAGCCAAGAGGCAATATCAAACTTAATGGAGAAAACTCAATGTAAACACACTAAAATCAAGACCTAGGCAAGGATGTCCTCTCTCCCCTTAAATAGTTCTCGATGTTTTAGGTAAAGCACTAAGAGAACAAAAGGAGATTAAGAGGATAAAAATTTGAAAAAGAAGAAGTGAAACTATCTCTTTTTACAGATAATATGATTGTATACATAAGTGACCCACAAAAATCTTCCAAGGAACTTCTACGGCTGATAAACACCTTCAGCAATGTAGCAGGATACAAGATTAACTCACAGAAAGCACTAGCCCTACTATACACCAAATCTAAAAGGGCTGAAAAAGAAATAAGGGAAACATCACACTTTATAATAGCTGAAAATAGCATTAAGTACCTTGGAGTAACTATAACCAAAGAAGCAACAGATCTATTTGACAAAAACTTTAAATCACTGAAGAAAGAAATTGAAAAGGATATCAGGAAATGGAAAGATCTCCCATGTTCCTGGATAGGTAGGATCAACATAGTAAAAATGGCAGTTCTACCAAAAGCAATCTACAGATTCAATGCACTGCCCATCAAAATCCCATCACAATATTTTTTGGACCTTAAAAGAACAATACTCAACTTCATTTGGAATAACATGAAAGCCAGGATTGCCAAAACTATTTTGCTCAACAAAAGAACCCTATGAGCCATCACTATCTCAGACTTTGACTTATACTATAGAGTTACATTAATAAAAACAGCCTGTTACTGGCATAAAAACAGACTTGTGGGTCAATGGATTAGATTTGAGGATCGGCATTAACCCAAAAACCTATGAACACTTGATCTGCGACAAAGAGTCCCAAAATATTCAATGGAAAAAAGGAAGGATCTTTAACAAATGGTGTTGGCATAGCTGGTTGGTAGAGTGTAGAAAAATGCAAATAGATTCATGCCTGTCACCCTGCATAAAACTCAAATCCAAGAGGATCAAAGATGTCAACATAAACTAGCCACTCTGATCTTGATAGAAAAGAAATTGGGAAATACACTTCTATTAATTGACACAGGCAACTGCTTCCTAAATATAACACCAGTGGCACAATTACTAAAACCAACAATCAATAAGTGGGACCTCCTGAGACTGAGAAGCTTCTGTAAAGTCAAGAACACTGTCAATAGGACAAAACGACAGCCTACAGAATGGGAAAAGATTTTCACCAATCATACAAGTGATAGAGGACTGATATCTAAAATATATAATGAACTCAAGAAACGAGAGCCCAAAATTTTGAATAACCCAATCAAAAAATGGGGTTCAGAACTAAAAAGGAAATTCTCAACAGAAGAATTATGATGGCTGAAAGGCACTTGAAAAAGTGCTCATCATCTTTAGCCATCAGAGTAATGCAAACCAAAACCACCTTACACCTGTCAGATTGGCTAAGATAAAGGACACAAATGACAGCCTATGCTGAGAAGGGGAAAACTATTCATTGTTGGTGAGGGTGTAAGCTTCTTTAGCCACTGTGAATTGAAGTACGGCAGTTTCTCAGAAAACTGGGGATCAATCTTCTCAAGGAACCAGCAATATCACTTCTGGGTGTATACCGTAATGAAGCACAGTCATACTCCAATGACATTAGCTCAACTATGTTCACAGCAGCATTGTTCATAATAACAAGAACATGAAAACAACCTAGATGTCCCTCAACTGATGAACTGATTAACAACCTGTGTTAAATCTACACATTTGAGTACTACTCAGCAGTAAGAAAAAAATGATATGCTAGAATTTGCCAGCAAATGGATGTATTTGTAGAATATCCTCCTAAGCATGGTATCTCAAACCCAGAAAGGTAAGCAGGGTATGTACTCACTCATTAGTGGACTTTAAACAAAAAAGCAAAAAGCAAAGCATGTCCAAGCTGAAAATCACAACCACTGAACACCTTGCAATCTGAAAAACCTTGGACTGACACCTTGGATCCCTCTCCCTCTCGAGGAACACTTGACACAGTCTTGATGTTGGGGTGAGGTGAGGAAACTGTATCTTCCATGAGTGGATGCTGAACTGAGCAGTATTGGGACTTTGGGACTTTCTGCCTATGCTGGGGAGGAGATGGGGAGATGTGCAGAAGAGAGAGTGACTGGAGGGTGTGGGAGTGGGAAGGGACACTAAGTAAAGATATACACGGATGTGACTTTATTCATAATAATAAAAAAGTTCTTTTGATTAAAAAAAAACACTATTTCTTAAAACACACTGGGATTCTATTTTAAATTTATTATACTTCAATATTTTTTCTGATTATTTATAAGTCTTTCAATTTTAACCTTTATTTAGGAGAGAAATATGTACATATAGTGATCTTTCTTTTTGGAAAAATAGATAAATGAATCAGAATCTAGGTGTCTCCAGTCAAGTAAATCTTCCCAAGTTGGTGATCTCTTTCTGTGATAGTTCATTTTGTCAGCTTAAGCTTAGAAAATAAATGGATAGATAACATGTAAGTATATCTGGTATCAATTTGGGAAACTATTGCTAAATCAACAGATGGAATAATGATATATTAGTAAGTATCATTCAATCTACTATAAGGCAGATAGAACAAAAGACAAAGATAAATGCCAAATTTGATCTCATTTATTTTATTGGAGTTGAGACACCCATGATTTCTTTCTTCTTGAGATCTTTATGTTCTAATATTCTTCAGACATGATTTCAGCTACATTAGGGGCTCACAAAGTCTTCACAAATTTAGAGAGTTAAATTGCACAATTATATTTAATGAGTTTCCAGTATGAAGGCAGCATGTCATGGGAATCAATTCCCATAATGAATATTCTTTTACCTATATGTATACATCTCTGGCTAACACACCTGTAGGATCCAGTTAATAAACACCTGGTGAAGCTTTAAACACATGTGTGATGCACATTTCTAATTCGGTGACAGCTGTCCTGGCTATATCATCTCCTTTTACTCCCACAGATATTCTGTGACAGGTTTCTTTCTTTTGCTTCCATTGCAGACCAAGATGCTGAGAAACAATAGCACTATTGTAATGTTAGAAATTTATGCATTGTATTTCCTAGGAATAGATACACATGAGGATCCATCCCTAAAGAAGGAATATCTTTTTTTTTATTATGAATAAAGAAGTCATGTTTTCTATCTATCTATATCCTTAATCAAGGTCCCTTACCACTCCCACCACATCAGGACATTGTTTCTTCTCCACATCTTCCCATCCCTTGCCCAATTCGATCTCAAAGGCCCAAGGGCCCAATATTACTTAGTTCAGCCTCCACTCCGACAAATCCAGTTTTCTCCCCTCAACATCAAGACTGAGTCAGGTGTTCCTCTAGGGGGAGTGGGATCCAAGGTGTCAGTCCAAGGTGTTTCTGAACCCAAGCTGTTCAATGGTTGTGGTGTGCAACTTGGACATGCTTTGCTTTTTGCTTTTTTGTTTACAGTTCACTAATGAGTGAGTATGTTCCCTGCTTCTTTCTGAGTTTGTGATACCTTGCTCAGGAAGATAGTCTCCAAATCCATCCATTTGCCTGCAAATTTTAGGATATCATTTGTTCTTACTGCTGAGTAGTATTCCATTGTGTAGATTTACCACAGTTCGTTAATCCATTCTTCAGTTAAGGGGGATCTAGGTTGTTTTTAGGTTCTTACTAATACAAATAATGCTGCTATGAATATAGCTAAGCTAATGCCATTGTAGTGTGACTGTGCTTCTTTAGGGTATACACCCAGAAGTGATATTGCTGGGTCCTTGGAGAGATTCTCAGTTTTCTGAGAAACCGCCATACTGCATTCCAGAGTGGCTAAACAAGCTTACACTCCCACCAACAATGGAGCAGTGATCTTAAACTTGTGTTCACTGATAGAATCAAACAGACAGTAACAGACTCTAGTCATAAAGAAAGGGACTAAAACACAAACTTCAGACTGTGCCCAGAGAGGAAAAACTGCAAACAAATCATTTCTAAGAAATTCATTGAGGCTGGTTAAAACAGAACAGATTGTACCCCTGATAATCTGTGTCCTTTGGAAATAGACACAACCTAAAGCAGAAGAGGAAAAGAAGAGTTATTATGCTTATAAGGAATCTAAGGATAGATTCAGAGTATGAATTTTCAAATACCTATAGCAGTAGAAGTGGCCTCAAGTTCAACAGGCATCTTGTTCCTGAAGCTTAAATGTTAATCCAAAAATAATAATGTTAGCCTCACCTTACTTTTAATGACAAAAAGTTGGTATACACTCATAAAAGAGGATAAATACAACTTTTCCATGCTTTGAAATGGTTTAAGGGGTGAGATTATTAACATGTCATTATTTCAGCTTTGTATATTCTATTTAAACGTATTGTTATACTCTTTATGCTATTCATAATTTTGATGAATGTTTCTGTACCATGACCTATATTTAAAGTTACTGAAATCTACAATAAATTTTTTAGTTAGAGGTAGTATTCTTTTAGTTGTAGTATGTTTATTGTTTATAGTTTTGTGGATTGATTAGTAAAATTCAATTGAACTAAACCAAACAAGAAAACACTCCAGGGTTTATCCTGAACTGAGAATAGTGGTTCAGACTTTACACTCACTCAGATGCCTAGAACTCACAACCAGAGTACCCAAGAGGAAAAATCTGTGCATACAGGACTCCAGCATCAAAGAAAATCTACAGCTTAATACAAAAAATGATCACGAAAGAGAAGTGATATCCAGAGAAAGAGCAACTGCAAAGGAGAAGACATGGACATTATCCAACCTTAAGAAGGGAAATAAATTCTCTGCGACTTCAAGGCCACAGAAAGATGTCAGAATGCAGAGAGCATCAGGTATAGATCTTGAGTATGATGCCTTAGAAATTTAATCTAGAATATGTTTTAAAAGAAAATTTCTAAAATTATCAGAAATTCTTTAGTAACCAAATAAAACGCTGCATCTATAGACAACAACATACCGAATCTTTCACATTCACTAGTACAGAACACACAATATGTGATGTTCCATATGAAAACTAGCAGGCATACATTAAGAATGTTCAACTGACATTAAGGCAATGAATAAACAAATCAACCATAATAGATTCTGATTTGATATAAATTAAGCTGTCAATAATTAGACATATCAACGCATTAAAAAATATACCAAGAGACAGTAGGCATACATTAGGAGGTGAGCACAAAATATCTTTAAAATCTGTTAATGTATAAATTATAATTTTAAAATGATAAACTACAGTACTTTGGTTCCATATAATATGGAAAACTCAAAATATTGTTTAGTATAATCAAAACTACTTGCTAATGTAAGATGATTAATCTGTATAGTAGCTGTATAATATCTAACAATAATGGTCTAGACACCAAAAGTTTTGGGAGCATGGAGCACATATTCAAAAAGGTAGAATATTGTTATATGAAACTATACAATGGACATGATCTTCAAAATTATGCTGCATGTTAAAAAAAAAACAAACTACACAGCATTTGACAAAAACATCTGAAAATAAAAAGTAACTCAATGTGACATCCAGGTTATATATGTTGTTATCTTGGGACAAGATGCCAGGTTGATAACTTTCAAAGAAATTTAAGAAGATATTTGTAATTTGTAAATTGTCATTGTGTTTACAGTAGGGGTTGTCATCATTCAGACCTATTCCTTTGAATGCTGACCAATAAGCAGTTAATATCCTCGCCCACATAGCTTTCTGAAGTCATTCTATGTAAGGTTCTTTATAAGAAAAGGCCCCTTCCCTGTCTTGCTCTTTCTCTCCTGCCTCTTTCTAGAGGCTTCAGGTACCTCCCTCCTTCCCTCCTCTCTTCCTTTTCTTCCTTTATTACCCTTTACCTCTCTTTCCTTCTCCATCCCTTGCCTTTAATAAAGTTGTCCATGTGGGCACAGCCTGTAGAATGTGTCTCTTTCCAATGCTCCCACCCACACTGACCCACTCTCTGCCCTGTCTACATGGTATGACTACCATACCCACCATGTGATTCACTGGCTTCCACCCTCCAGGTCTTTTCTCTCACTGTATTATAGCAATGCTAGATTTATATTTATCAGCACAATTTAAAATTATATACTTTATTTTCTATGAGTTTTTCATCAGTGAAACTAATTATTTAAGATTTGCACACATTTGGCATAGTATGATAGTACACAAAGTCATTTTATTTTTAAATGTAATCTTTGTCTGATTTGGCTTGCCTGGATTGCTGGTCTTTCACAAGCTTTCAGGGAAAGGTTTATTACTGGCTGTTGATCGGTGTGTTTTATGGCTGGTTGGTAAATATGATCATAAAGCACCACTGTGGTGACCTTCAAAGACACAGAATACTTCTGAGTAGTCCTTTAGTTGTTTTATAAAGAACCTATTAGAAATATTTAAATCTAAAATCCTTGCCAGTGGGAAATGATGCCATGGACAGCAGCCCTTAGACATGGTTTGCTCCTGTGCTTTTGAGCAGTAATGTACTTAAATGAAAACAGTGATGCCAGGGAAGCAAGAAGTCCTTGCTGTACAACCTGCCAAGTTCAATGAAAGTAGTTGTAAGACGTCTGCAAAACTTAACTCATTCTAAAGAGTATATAATGAACTCTCACCCCTAGGAAATGCTCATCTGAATCAGAGGAAAAAAATTATCAGGCTGTCAGTAAAATGACACAGTTTTAACTCACTGGCCCATAAATAAAAGTGAGTAAATAAAATAAAAGCTGTTGTACATGGCCTTTATTGAGCTTTGGCATGAAGATAGAACATTGAAAAACTGGGATGGAGACCTAGATTGAGTAGGATCATTTTGAGCATGCAAGGCAATGCCAGCAGGCAATTCCGTACTGTAGGACCAAAACAATTCATTTTTTATAATCCAGTTTGAGTTAAGACCCACTACAGCCAATTTAATAGGTAGAGACATATCTTTCATGAATAGCAAGCCTGTAAAATAGCAAGCACCAGACATGGTCATTGAACTCTCCAGTAACTCAGGTCAAGCCCTTCAGCTGGGGTCTGAGAGAAGCTCTGCCAATCATGGTCTTGGTTACATTGTTCTATGTCCCAAAAGGTGATAATGGAAGAGCCCTGCCTCAACTCCACTTTCCCAGCCACAGCGCAAAAGCAGGCACAGTTTCCTCATGTCCTTGAAGGAATGTATGTCACGTTGATCTGAACAAGACTCAACTCATTAGGTTTCGGAACTCAGAAACATTAGAGAAAATTGCTGAAGTAGAGCTAGAGTTTATATTTATCATTTTTTCTCAATCTTGATTATATTGACACAAAAGAAAGGATGACACACACAACAATACATGAGAAGTTACATGTATTTTTGTCATCAAATTCAAAACATGGATATAAACATCTTATGATTTTTAGTCTGAATTTCAGCTACAGTATCAAAAATGTTGTAACTTTGAGTCTCAGTATATGAACAGATGACTGAATGATTATATTTTAATTATAATAATAAATGATTAATTTCCACACTTAAGCTCCGATTGACTGCCCAAATACATAAAAGGCTATAATTGCATCATTGTCATATGGCAAGGTTAAAATGTTTTAGGATTTGAAAAAGATCAACAATTTATATTAAGACTGATAGAATTTTTAAAAAGAAATTGTGTTGCAAGCAAACAATGTCATTATTTGAATACAAATTATTAAAATATGTCCTGAACTCTGAACTTTGAATCTAGAACAAAATTGAGCATACCTCTACATGTTATTTATAGCGATTCTCTGTAGCATCCATAGACGGTCATCCATGGATTCTGCTCTTCCACTTCATAGTTGTAGCTCCTAATCATTTGAGAAGAGACTGATTCTAGTAGTAAATAGACATAAGGAAATTTCCAGAATGTGAGATCCTCTGGGCCTATGAAACAGCTTGTAGTTCCAGATGCTTAAAAAGATTAAAAACAACAACAACAACAACAACAAAACAAAACAAAACAAAAAACAAGAAGGATGACAAGCTATCTAGCTTGATGTTGAAATTGCTCTGTAGAAACTCGGAAAAAGCTTTTTTCAAATAAAAGTTTAAGAGAGGGCTAGGGAGGATGATTGTATCTCAAGTTTGCCTACTGTGAGAAGCCCTTGGTTCAATTCAGAGTAGAACAGAAAATTTACAACTCATTTGTATTGATTAATTGTGGCTGCAGTGGACTAGTGACCTATTGTGGCTATCAATGTGAAATTACAGAGGTTGGATAACAACAATCATAGTGTCTGAGACAGAGACCTGGACTACTTTCAAGAAACAAAGCAAGGAGAAAAATTTAAAAAGTATGAAACTTATGCTCACATTGAGAAGCAGCCACTACTGTAAAATAGATTCCTCCCTATCAACAAAAAATAGCAGAGGATTTGCAACTCCTCAGAAAAGAAAACATTTTACAAGTGTGCTTAACATGGCTGCCGTTTGATGGGACCACAGAGTCAGGAATATGAGGTTATTGAGTACGGAGCTGCAGTAAACACAGACAAAGCACCGTTGTCAGAGATATGCCCTGAGTTCTGAAGGAGAAAAAGAGACTCCAGAAGTGAAAATGATGTTAGTTGGAACAGAGATTTGGAAGAAGAGCAAGATGAAAACAAATCAAAGACAGCTCACTGGAGTAGAGAGAAGTATATCAAACTATACAAGGGAAGAAGAAAGCTTTACTGAAAATCAAATAAAAAATAACATGCCTTGTTTATAGTCTGCACTTTCCTAAGCAAAAACAAGAGAGACAGTAGCTATAAGTCACAGTTAAGAAGGCACAGACTAATATAGAGGCCATATCAAGTGTGTATAAAGTTTACAAGGAGGTAGAATCATGTTATTCCTTTCTAGCCAGAACTGAAAATTGTCAATATAGAAAGTCACAGCCAGTAGGATATAGGTGCATGGAGGCTGGGTGAAAGATAAGCATTTGGAAGTCAATTTTAAGAAGAAAGATGATAGGTATATTCATTTAAAATTTTTGCTGTGTGTAAAGGAATAATAACGAGAGACACTGTACAACTCACACAGAAGGAATTTTTATTTTCCAAGAAATGTTTGTCCAAAAAATTTATGTGGTTAGGATGTTCTAGTGAAATATGAAAACTGCTTAAAACTCTTAAAATCTTTTCTTATGTGATGTAGTATATCTGTCTGTGTTTAAATAATGAAGATCCTCTTTATTATAAACCAGAAATATGTATTGTGTTTTGCCTGATTAACTTAAAATCCTATTAAAGGAAGAAATTCATTAAAAGATTATATAAACGAGGCACAATATACATTGTTTTGACTTTAGCAACATTAAGTAAAGACAAATATCTGAATTCAGTAATTTCTAATATTTTATTTCTTCATTAGCTCAATTATTAATTTATGTTTTTTCAAAATATTTACAATAAGGCAACATCTTTAAGATGGATATCATGATAGAAGTAGGCAATTCAGGTTTGGAAAGAGACCTTGTGCTAGGGAAACCACCAATGACCCCTTGGTAGAAGGTAGATTAATAGAAACAGGTAAGATATAAGAGCTAGTTGAGAATCAGCCTAAGCTGAAGGCCAAGCTTCCATAATTACTAAGTCTCTGTGTCATTATTTGGGGACTGGCAGTTCAAGGAAAGTCTGACAAGCATATCTAATTACATGTATTTTAAGTATGCAAGCAACACCACCTATCATCAAAAATGTTTTGACATTACAAAAGCAAAGATGACCATAACCATTTCAGCCAAGTTTTTAAAATGATTCTTTGTACCATGTGCTAAGGAAATGCCCAAGAATCCACAGGATGTCCCTGGATAGGTTCCCAACCAATAATGGATGGGGTGCCTAAAGAAGATGTCCCCTACAATCAAATGAATAATCACCCTAAGTGTTCATAGAACCTACACCCAACAATGAATGGAGGTGGAAGCAGAGATCCATGGATGAGCACTGAGCAGAGTTCCCCTTACAGCTGGAGAGTGGGGAAGAAGAGTCTGTATGAGCAAGGAGATAGGGAGTATGAGGAGGAGTCCCACACAGAGATGGCTGCCTGGAGTTCTGGAGAGTACACTGAAAAAAGAACAGTCTCTGGGGAACCATAGGACAAAGAGCTAGGCTCTAAGATTAGGCAACTGTGTATTAGCATGGGCAGTACGTAGAGCCTCCAGGGGTAGAATCAGACTGTGTTCCTATAAATGGGCTGTCAATTTGGAGCCCGTTCCTTGCAGAGTAGTGCCTAACCTACCCTTGATTTTGGTATGAGAAAATCTGACTTGCCTGGAGTGGATGCTCCATGCTGAGCTGTCCCATCTTGGGACTTTCTGCTCTTTTGGGGAAGGGGATTGGAGCATGGGGTGGCAGGAGGCAGAAGGCAGCCTGGGAGGAATCAGGAATAGAAAAGGATGGGTGAGCAGGAGGATACATGGAAAAAAAGACTTTTTGAAATAATAATAATAATAATATTAAAAAGGCATTGTAGGCAGTAATATTAGCTTTAAAATTTGCTTTTAAATGATCTATAAATGTATTTCCTATTTATATCTACAATAAATTATTTAAAAATGTAAAAAATAAGGCAATGTCTAATAGCTTAATTTTTAATTTTACACTGTTTTAATTTATGTTGGTAATATAATAGCATTCAGCCATATTTTGCATTACACAGCTATATTTTAATTCATCTATAATTGCATGCATATCATAAACATGAAAATGATCAAATAAGTTAAAACAAAATATCATTGTTCTAATAAACTAGTAAAATTCTTCAGAACTGTTACATTTATAAAAGATTATGAAACAATGTATTGCCCAGCATCACTTACTTATAGACTAATAGTTTTATTGAATATATATTAATAGTCTTGAGGGTGAGCCAATACACTAATAGTTGTATGGACTACATACTAATATCATTAATTGTGAGTCAATGATGAAAACATAAAATATGTGAAAGGAGCATTCTAAAAGTTATATTCACTTTATCCTATAAAGTTTTTCTTCATTTATATGTATAATGTCAATTTGTTTTTTATATATGTACACAGGCAGCCATTTTTGCCATTCCCCCTCATGAACCACTATTACATTGCTTTTCCTTCTCCAGAAAACAAAATAAGAAATTATAAGCATTATAGTTACATCAGTAGACTATAAAGAAATGGTACAAGAAACCATGGGAGGTAGCACTTCCAATAATGCACAAAATGAATCAAATCAGCAGCTGGAAAAACAGCAGAGTTAATGTTTCAGTGCTAGATGACACCTGACAGCTGAAAATCCAGACTATAGCATCAGTGTATGTCTGTTTAATGTGAATCTCATCCACAAATATCCATATATATCAATATGTAGAAAATATCAAAGCAGTTCAGACTTCACAAAACCCACCTAACATAAACTATCAGACACATTGAACATACATGTTTCTGTGTCTCTAAACCATACAAAAGAACTAACAAACAGGGACTTTATTTTACTTAAGTGTGATTTATATGACAAAAAGTTTTTTAAAATAATTATGTAAATGAGTCATTAATCCAATGGATATGTTTGCTAGAGCACCTTGGATATGATTGTGACTATTTTGACTTTTCAAACATACTAGTTTAACTTTTAAAAAAAATATAGTTGGAAGCAATAATTGAATTTGATAGTGAATTAATAGTACAGAGTGTATGAAGAAAACAAAACTACAAACACGGACCATATATATATATATCATAAAATTATTTAAGAATTGTTCCATTGAGTTTCATTCTTTAAGAAAACATTTTTATAAGATACAACTGAAGCATACATCTAATTTCAGTCTCCTATAAAGCATATAACCAATAACTAAAGGTCTAATATTTGTCCCATTGTATATATGTCTGGACATAAATATATAAATATGTGCTGCTGTCATGACTTAAACTTGAGATGTGGGGCTGGAGACATGGCTCAGCGATTAAGAGCACTGTCTGCTCTTCCAGAGGACTTGAGTTTGATTCCCAGCACCCACATGGCAGCTAACAACTGTCTGTAGTTCCAGTTCCAGGCAAACAGCAAGGCAAATAAATAAATAAATAAATACATAAATAAATTAAGAAAAACTTGAGATGTATATGCATATAGGTCTAATATTTATTTTTATTGACTTTGTACTAAATGAAAACACTGGAATATAGGAAAAATGGCACATGATTAAGAAATAATATTTTGAAAATAAAGCCATGAATAATCAGATCTTATGGCCATCTATTTATATATTCTATTGCTTATAGAAACCACATTTGTTTCTTTTTTGTGTCATGGCAATAAGTAATATGTTAAAGAATGATTTAGCTTTACTGAAATGTAAGAATAGAAAACTTACAGATATGAACCCTAATCCTTATGGAGAGAAAAATTCTACAGGGTTCCTGACATAGAATTGCTCATATACTAACCCTGATTCCCACAGTGAATGACAAAACAGTTTATATTTAAGATGTTTTATATATTACACAAAACAGGTTAGGTCTTAATCTTATGAAATCTCATACTCTAGCACTGGCCAAGCAAAGAGGACTAACTTAACATCAATGCAGCCTTGACAGCCTGAATACTAACAATACTCACTAGGCCTGACCCTTACAATAACCAGGAAAAGCCAAAGACTGTACCCTGCAGTGGACCAATCAGAATTGAGACAAACAAGTACTTATTGCTCTGGGACACAAAGAATAGCTTACATAATGTATATATAGCTTGCCAATTTCCTTGCAGCAAAGTAAGTACAAATCACTTTGACAAAACTTCTGTTACCTCACTCCTACTCAATCAGTTCAACCCCCTTCTGAATTTTGAAGCCCCTCCTCTCCTCATCCCTCACTCCTTAAAATTCCTGCCTTAACTGAGCTTGAGGCTCTCTTCATCAAATCATCATATCAGAATGGATGGAGATACCAAGCATAAGCTTGCAATAAATGCATTTTTACTTTTGTAAAAGAACTCAGATTCATGACCTCTAGGGGCTCATTATGAGGACAGAACACATGAGGTTCTTGTTTCTTTGGGATTTAGCATTTTAAAATGTGTTTGTCATAAAGTTATCATCCATCTCTCTCTTCTAGTCTTAAGTGGTAATATGAACCTAGCATAGAGGGACAACACACAAGGCAGATGACAATCATGAAAAACAAGAGTGGATGCAAACTCAGGAATAGTTATCAGCCCTCACATTTCAATGGGCCCAACAATTCACAAAGCTTAACCATCTCCCCTTTGTTCCTGGAGCTTGAGGTCAATCCCTAATAAGTATTGTAGTAAAATGAATACAGCACATTTTTGCACATTTTTGTTTTGCCTTGATAATATTTAAGATGGTTTTATTTCTCTATTTGTACCCAAAGAAATCGCTCTTTAGTACTGACTGAAAGACTGTAAGAATATATATATTGTAGTTGCAGGTATAAATAAGTTGGTAGAGTGTTCACATAACATACATAGGGCTATAGAAATCATTCCCAGCATAGAATTAACAAACATGGTGGAAAATGGTTAAAGGAATTAAGGTCGTTTGTAAAATCCCAGCTCTAGGGAGCTGGAGGAACATGTCAATTGAAGGTTATTCCAATCCACATAGGGAATGCAGGGTCAATCTCATCTATAAGAAGTACTGTCTCAAAAGCAAAACAAAAAGAATAAGTTGAATTAGTGTGATCGATACCAATGGCTTACATTAAAACCCTGATTTCAGAAATCCTAACAAAAAAGATCTCCCTTATCAATAGTCCAGTGAAAGGGTCAGAGAAATAGTGATGTGAACAGAAAACATTATCAATGTAACACACTGAGAAGAGAATCATAAAATCAAGTCCAGTGACTCCAAATCAGACATTGTCATTGGCATGACTTTCAATTTTAAATGGATTAAGATTTGGGGCTAGAATAAAAGGTATGCATGATTGTTTACTTATTTATTTATTTATTCATTCATTCATTCATTTATTTTTGTTACAATTCTCCTCTCCCAACACCTCCCGGTCAGCCTTCAGCCCCCTCCTCCCCATCTCTCCATCCCCTCCCCAGAAAGGATAAGAGGTCCCAAGGTGTATTAGCCCAGAATCCACTATAGGCAGGTCCAATTTCCTCATCCTAATATCAATACTGGATTTTGTCTTCCTCTGGAAGGAATGGGTTCCAAGGTGCCAGTCTATGCATAGAAACACAGTCTGAACCCTCCCTCCCCTTGAGGCTCCACATATTGCCTATGTCAGTGGATAGTTACCTATCCTTGGAGGTTTTAGTTCCTTTTCCAGATGGTTCCCAGGTTGCTGTTCTTGATTCAGTGAGCTCCCCAGAGCTCCATCCAGCCATTACTGTGAGAATTTTCCTCATAGTTCCTATCCTCTTGCTCATATAGAGTCTCCTCCCATGCTATCAGCTGTGCGATGGACTCAGCCCGTGCTGAGCAATGTATCCCTGCCTCTATCTCTATTCATTATTAGATGTAAGTTCTGTGATGTTTTTGACTGATATGTATGCATATATGTGTGATGTATCAGTGTATGTGTCTATGCATTCATACTCTTTGGGTGGTCAGAAATTGGTTGCTAGTGTTCTTATATGTTTCTTTACATTTTTATAAGATCTATGGACTAGATTTTATTATTTGGGAAAAATTGGCAATTAAAGCATATTTTTCTCCTATATCTAACTGTCTTTTCCCTGTCCCCAATCAACAATGCAGTTACATGTCAAGGCCCACCATCAGACCCAACTTATCCATAGTGTTAGACTCTGAACTGTTTGTCATGCTTGCATAGCACAGATGTTACTTACTGAGTCCTCACCCTAACACAGTAGTCTGGATCTGTTTGTTCACCATTTTTTTTTTCTGGTTCTGCAATGCTATTTCTTGATGTCTTTAGTGTTTCAAAGGGATTATTTGGTTCCTTGTAAGCCTGTAATTCATTCTTCATGATATAGCTTCAACATCATAGAAAAATGGAATTGTTTGCTCAAAAGTGGTAGTAGACACTTTTGGTACCCTGTCATACAGATGTTCATTAATCCATTTGACTGTTCCTGAAATCCAAGGTTGCAGTAGTTTAAATGGTTTCTGAAAGTCTCAAACAGGTCATTTTAAAATCTGACAAGATGCCAAAAATAAACAGACACAAATGTCAAAGATGCCAGGCTTGTAAATTAATTTTAGTTACCTTGTAGGTTCACATGAAAAGTTAAAGTTTATTAGCAAGTGAAGGTGCCAAGTACCTCTTACATGATGTTTCATTCTGTTGTATGTATAAAAATAGCAATATTGAATGTCTTCATTATCGACAGATACTTTAGGTTTAATCCTCAATGCTTTTTTGCTGCAACACCATTATAACCTTGATTCCCATGTTCAGAGACTGAAAAAAACCAACAGCAATAATTCACTAAAAAAAATAATGGGAAAATTATACAAATAAAAAAATATTGTAAATTTTAAAAAAAAAACTACTCAAAATTATATTCTCCACATTTTTATAGTGTCTCAAGGAAGCACAAATATGACTTCTATCATGTTACAGTTGAATGTTTTAATATGCACTGTATATAGCATGGGCAACACATCTGCTGGCTAGTCAGGTTTGCAATGTGATCACACTGGCAATCTCTGTATTTGTGGTTGTGGAACAAACACAAAAGAGTGTAATGTAGTTTCAAGCAGACAGTTTCAACCAAAGAGCTAATACTGTTTACAAAGTTACTTTCCCAGAGTAATGTTAATTGTTTCCATTCCCGGTTCTCTTTTTATAAGGCTCAGATATTGTAAATGTTCAATTCTAAATCACAAATGCATTTCTCTACCCCCTCCCATGCTTTGCTTTTTATGAGACATGATTAAGTGTGGAGATGGCCCAATTATAGCTAATGCAGCTCAAACCAAATCAGTAAAACAATGCTTTAGAAAACAGGAGAGAATGTATACTACCTTTAGAAATTTAAACAAAAAAAAAAGGTTTTTATCATCAAAATTTACATTTTTTTCTCAAACACATAATAAAAATGGATAAGCTGTAATAAAAACTGAGTTGTTACCAACTTTTTAAACTGTCCTATTGGAGTATTTAAATTTTTAGAGAAGAAAGCAGAGTTTATATTACATATTTATCTGCAGTTACATTTAAGGTAATAATGGCTTAATCCTTCACACAGAGTTGTGTCTAGAAACAGTAAACAAAAAGAAACATGAACACGTTCAATTATCCCTTTGATATCATTCATTTTGATATAGTAAACCCAATATTTTTACTTAAAAGTTGCTACAGAAAAAAGTATGGTGAAATACAAGCTGTTCCAACATGGTTCCTTAGCTCAGTTTCTTTGTGTCACATAGATAATCAGCCAGAAAAAAGGCTTCCCTGTTGGATACATCTAGATTAATTATCATGTACAAACTCTGAATGGTCATTCTTTTTTTCTGTAGACTAGATAATGTTTGTTCTAATTTAGACAGCATTGCTTAGAAAAGTCTCTAATCCTTCATGGTTATTACTGTTACAAACTTCATATATCACAATAGGATACATCAATTTCAGTGAAATCAATTTCTTACATGTATTCACATATTTATTATATGCTTCTCCTGCTATAGCATAAGCTACATAAGAACAAACATTGGCTTCTTTTAATTACTGTTTGTTTTTCCTATTTTTAATGTCTCAGAATTGTATAGAACAAGGAAGGCACTCAGAATATATAAAAGAAAGAGTAATTACATATATATCTATCACCAAATCTGTACATATATATACATATATATGGAAATTTTACTGAAAAATAAATTTTGGAATATTTAAAGTTCGAACATATTACTACTTCCACATTTGACATAAATAGACCTCTCTTGTTCAATTATTACAACCCTTTCTACTTTAATATTTTTGAATTAATTTTATTATGTATAAGTCTTTGGAAGCTTAAACAAAATTTTAAGAATTTTACTAAATTATAATGGTTAAAAAGTGAGAAGAAATTAAATTAAACATGATCATGTAAAATAAATGCTTTCTTCTCGTGACCAGGTATAGGATTCAAATTGGGAAAGACACCTGTAGATTCTGTTTATTGTATCCAATTTTGCTCATGCTTTCAGGAGCACTTGAAGATAGCTACTCTCAACAGGTCTGCAGGGGAAGTTGGCCAGATTTGCTTTTTTAAATGATAATTATTATTAGTTTTAACTTGGTGTTTGTGCATGCATGTGTATGCACACATTTGTATAGGTGGCTGCTCCCAATGGCAAAGGTAACAAATCTGTAACAAACCATGCTATTGTAAGAAATAACAAGCACTCAACTCAAGTGCCATATCTCCAACCCCAGAAAGGATGATGAGGATTACTATTATTTTGAAAATAATGCATTAATCTCATCATATATTTATAGTGAAAGTCTCCTATTACTATGCATCTATTTAGATATTAGCAGTTGTAAAGAGCATTGAGGCTCTATATTCATTCATAGTTAACAGCAGGTAGAACAAAAGGATGAAAATGAAGGAGATTAGAAGAAACTAATTCTGTCTTTGGAAAGAACAGACATCATAAAGTGCCCAGAAAGTTGCTACAGATGATTATTTATATCTGGCTCCAGAAATCTTACACTTTTTGTAAAGTAAGTGTCTGGCATAGATTTTCTGATAGACAACAAGTATCTACTGTTATGCAGCCAGAAAGAAATTACTGGGATTACAATACATTAGAGTTGAGAAACCTTTTATTACAATCAACAGTTTATATAACTGAGGATTATAACTGCTAGACTATAATTACTAATCATAAGCATGAGATCTGACAGCCCTATCTCATATTCTAGAAATAGATAAAATACACAAATCTTCTTGGAACTTGCCTAATTGATGATAACTGTTTTAACCTGTTGCAAGTGACCTAAGTCATATAAAAGTGTAAAAGAACATTTGCTGCATTTGCAGATGACCTAGATACAATTTCCAGTATATAGTTGGTGACTAGAAACCACCCATCAGGCAATTCCAGGGAAGCTGATGCCCTCTTATGATCTCAGTAGATACTTAAAACATATGATGCTATAAGTATATCCATGCCATATACACATACACATAAAATAATCTTTAAAAAAAGGAAAGAAAAGCCCTTCAAGAAAGATATTTCTTCTAGAAATATTAGAAATAGTATAAAGCCTGTCAAAAACATAAATTGATTTGATGACCTTTGTGCCTTTTTCCTTGATATACCCCCAGTTTAGACCATGCTAACATACTTTATCTCTTCTATACTATCTTCTGTGTGTGCAGTGAAGATTTCAAAGAACATGAAACCTAGAAAATCTAAGAGAATTTCTGGTAGTGATGTACTTCCTCTTTTAACAGGGGTTCATGTTGGCGTTTGAAATAACAGGGAAGGTCCAATTCCCTGAGGAAAACTGTATTCTAGAGAGATTTTAGAAAATACCATAAACCCACATAAATGTGTATGAGGTCATGGTCTTTTCCCCTCACTTTGAGAATAAGCTTTACTTTACTTTGTAATAAATTCTGCTTCTCTTTAATACTGCATTGCTATATGTCATCTAAGTACTTTTTCACAAAAATCAAAAGGATTCAGAAGAAGAGAATCCATAATGAGCTATTCACCCTCCTAAGCAATCATAAGCATACATTACTTCTTAAGGATCTGGCCAAAATAAATTTGAAACAAGATGTCTTCTAAACACACAAAACCTGTCTACAGCAATGAAGGAAAAGGAATCCAATTTCACCATGAAATAAATTATAAACCAGAGCAACATTATATCCATGCTGGGCAATCAGCAGTGTAGTAAAACCAAACCAATCGCACTTCCTTATATGGTGAAGTAAGTAAAACCTGTAAAATACATGTTCTGAAAATAAACAATAACAAATCCTCAAATAAGAAGACTTGGCAGCCATTCTTGTCACATTTTATTCTATATTCACTTGATATCTTGGATGACCATCTGTGTTAACTAATTGGTTTTTTCCAAAGGCAAATAAACTCTTCATAGCTCTATGGCAAGAGATGATTTTAGAGTGGGAGAGTCATAAAAGTTACTCCTCTACCTTCCTACAGAAAGAGAAACAGGCAGCTGGGTTTCTAGATAATTAGATTACAAGGAGATAATTTCAAGACAATTGACAAGGTCTTGATAGTATTTAAAAGTGGTAGGGGGCTTATTGAACTTTTGAAAAGATGTAAATAAATTACAAATACAAAAGGGGACTTACAATTACTAGATTTCTGATGTAAATGCTTGAGGAAAAGGGGATGAGAGAAAAGTTTCAACAGACAGAAAAGTTTCAACAGACAGAATTACACTTTCTGGATTTTTAGATGTTATCTTCGTATAAGTCCTCAGTTGAAAGTGGAAATACTTATCTATACACTTTATTCCTTTGTTCAAAATAAGGTGTGTATCTGTGTGGTCATTTCTAAAGTAGTAAAACAGGGAAAAATACTCCATTTTATTAGCAATAAGAATGGAAAATTTACTTGCAAAAGGTTCTGAAGGTTAATGTCTGAGGAAAGTAACTCAGTTGACCAGGAAAGAAAGCAAAGCAAAGCATGCCTGTTCAGTTTCTGTATTCCAGGACCCTATTTTTTCTGTAATCTACTACTTAGTGGCCATATTCATAAACATGTGACCATATTTATAAGTCAGCACTCTGAACACAAGGACCAGGAGGCCAAGTTTTCCCATAGTTTATTCTGAAGTATCACCTTTGCTGGAGCTTTGTAAGTGCTTGAAAAAGAACATGAAAAATATAAAAAATATTATGTTGTATGTAATTTATCAAATGACAAACTATAATGATATATCTTAATTATTTTAACAGGATTAAGCTTTGTTATAAGATTGAGGAACTAAAATCCATAGTTTGGAAAGAACTAAAGACCAGGTGGAAATGTTAGAGTCGGCGCCCCAAAACAGAGAGCTTCACTACAATATCGGGTCACACAGAAGCTTTATTAAGCACGAGCTCGCGGGTCACCAGCAGGAGATGAGGCTAGTGACCTCGAGTCTAAGGCTCGCAGGCCTTTTCTAGGGCAGTTCTACCAGGGCAGGGGAGCGGGGGTCTTCCAGGGTGAAGTCATTGGTTTTTCTCGGAATCTGGGTGGGTAAACGAGTTACCTTAGGCATCAGGTATTTTAAGCACGTAAGCACTGCGGGCTAACTTCCTGCTATAGGGTGTGGGAGCAGGGTGCAACATTTTTCTACAATTAGCAGAGCTGGTGGGGAGGGGAAGTCTCCTTTGTTTCTCTTACAATGGCCTTTCATTCCCTCCTCTTTCTTGTGCCGACCTTTAATCCTAAAGGTCATCGTAAGATATCAGCTGGTACAGTTGTCTCAGGACCATCATCTTAACTCCATTCACCTGAGATCGTACAAAAGCTGAGATTCGGTTGAGGACACATGGCCCAATCAAGAATTAACACAATGAGTGGTCCAATGAGGGCTGACAATAACGTGGTCAGCCACGGGGATCGATTGTACCAACCCTCAAACCAGCTTTGGGGCCTCGCAAGCTCTTTCCCTGGCATCTAACCTTTCACTAAGCTTTGTCATTGATTCTCTAACTACACCCATATGGTCCGTGTAGAAACAACAGTTTTCCTTTAGGGTGGCACATAGACCTTCTTCTTTCAAGAACAATTAGCCCGAAGATCCTGTTGTATTGCCGCCTTCAGTACTTCTAGCTGCCTAGGTCCTTCAATTAAGGCCACAGTTCCCGTCCCCACCCCTGCTAGGATTCCTGCTCATAATAGTACAGCTAGAGTCAGACTGATAGGTTCCCTGGGGAAATGAGTTCTGCCTATGAAATGCTCCTCAAATTCTTCAGCAGCATAGTAGACTAACCTGGGGTAAATTTGGACAAAGACACAGAAATCTCTAGACTGATTAAAGCTAGCAACTGAGACACATGGGATGAGCCTGGTGTTACATGCCCAATGGAGACTGGGTACCGGGACAAGGAAGAGAGACCCGTTAGTTGTCGTTATGTTTTCTGTCCTGGAAGGGGTGGGCTGGCCTTCACACCTCACTGCCTTGGGAAACAAGAGAGTAGCCAGCGAGGGGCAATCACATATCTCTTTTAAAGGCTAAGACCATAAAATCACCATAGCAACAGGGGCAACACATCATAAGTTTGGTCACAGTGGTCATGGGGTTGCCTTAAGACCAGCTGGTCAGGGGGCTTTTACAACCAGGTGTTGGTCACCGCTATTCTGCTTGGAACTTCTGGTATTTTAATCACAGTTTCGACCAGACCATTATGTCCTATCTGAGTTGATTACGGCTATCTGGGCTGGGTCACTCTGTTTCCTGGGACAGACTTTTAGACTTTTTTGTTCCTTGTTCTCATGGGGGGGGTACTCTGCTGAATACCTGAAATGAATACCTGGGTCAAGCCCTAGAACCCAGGGTCCTTCATTCCCCCATTTTCTCTTTGGGTACTGTCTCAATCATGAGACTCTGGCAATATGCTCTAGAAGATATTGTGCCCCATCCCTGCAGGCCCAAACTTATCTGCAAGGTCTCAAAAGAGCAAATGGGACCTGACTTGCAAAGCCAACTCTAGGCTGTAGGGACCTTTGGCCTTCACAAAAAGATTTGTCTCCTATGCCAGGTTTCCTTTTAACTTAGCATTTCAACCTTTTAGGGGTTTGGGGGTGTACCAGGGCGTAGTAGATTCTCTTTACTGCTTCAAGCTGACATTGGGGTGTTGTTCTTAGGACCCCAAAAGGTTGAAAAGCTAGTGAAGGAACTAAGCTCCAGGGCTTCTGTCAGGAGCACATAGCTGTCTGATCCAGTAGCCAAGAGACAGGAAACAGCCCAAATCTGTAGAACTGGTTCACAGGTTTCAAGCAAGTCCAGAGCTCCTAGTCAAGTGGAAATCTGTTGAGATATGTTAAAACTGAGAACAAAAGGTTAGAATTTAAATCTTGGGCCCAGTCTTAGTAATTTGGGAAGGGCAGGAGTCCCCAAACCAGAAGAGAGAAGTCTCATCCTTAGGGACAGACAGGTGGGAAAAACTTAGGCTGTACTTATCTAGAGTCTTTTTGGCCTCTGTGAGTTGGATCCAAATTCTATGAGTCTCTTTAGCTCATACAAATTGCAAAAAGACATAAGAATTTTAGTTCTTTTAGTATTTTCAATCAGGCTTTATAAAATGAGCTTGAAAACTAGCTATCACCTTGGAGAAGGATCTGATTGTCTAATTCTACCAAGCTGACGAAATTATAACTAGCACAGCCATCAATGCTTGCAGAAATCTGAGAAGGATAAATTATACCTAAGTGCAGAATGAGCAGCTTCTGAATCTACTAAAAACAACAGAAACCAATCCATACCCAGTTAGCCATACCCAGGTCTCCACCTAGCTGGAGGCGGAAGTATCCAAACAGCATCAATCTTCAGCTGCCAGGCCTTTAGGGTGGGAGATATTTCCCCACAGTAGAGGGACATATGATAGAAGATTGACCTTACTTTGTCTAGGCAAAAGGGTTCAATCAATTCTCTAATGTCCTCAGATCTTGCCCGGGTTCGTGGCAGCAGGCAGACATTGTGCTATGGCATCTTGCCCAGGCTAGCACTGCTTCAATCCAGACAAAAGTCCTGGTGTCTCATAATCTTCTTTGGAGACCTTGGGTTACTGTTAGGATATGGAAGTCTCTGTCTGAGAAATAAACATTTTAAATGCCATATTCTGCAGATCTCTGAAATATGAGGGCTGCCCAGGTAATATTCGAATAGAAAAACTTTGTTTCTAGTTGCTTTTTGTAAGCTTACACTGCACAAGTATTTCAACAAGTATTTCACTCTAAATCTTAAAAAAATTTGTTCTCAACACTTATATTTAAGATCTATGTCTGGCAAGATAAGCTGTCTTTGCAACCTTGATCTCATACTTATAAACTTGTTTTCAGATATTAAACCAATTTCTAGCACATAGAATCTATTTGTACACTCAGCATGGAGGCTGTATGCTCAAATTAGGTCATCTGCGAAAGTTCTTGTCACATAAATATCAATAGTGCATGATGACTAATAAAAATAAGCTAATTTCAGCATCTTAACAATTATAGTTATATTCACACATACACAATTGGATCCAAGTTACATACATACATACATACAGATATAAAGCTAGCTTTCATCCACACATAGTTAACTCTAAGTCACATACATGTCTATATAACCATATATATGTCATAAACCTTTTGCAGTGAAGAATCAGAAGCTAATTCTAAAATGAAGAAAAACCAAATCGAATTAACCCAAATATCTTACAATTTCTTTTAAAATTCTGTATTGGCAGGTATGAGAAACCACAGCAAACAAAATCCACATCACCTCTGACCTTCTATAACATTCTATATCCCTTTTATAGCATTTTATATATACCTTCAGTCAGTCTCCCTAATTCCTTAGGCATCTTTGCTTGAGACATTTTTTTCTTTTTGTCTCTTTATTATCCCAATTCTCTGCCTTCTCTATCATTCTCTGGACAACATAAAAACTTTCACAGTTCTTTTTTTGTGGTTCTCTTCAGTATGCATACACTGTAGCAACACACGACCAACATGAAGCATCTGAAACTAGCAATAGAGTTTTTGTTTTTCTTACCTAATAATAATTTGTAACCAACCTCTGTAAAAGATGACAAACCCACTGGATCTGAATGATCAAAGCAGCAATCACTTTGTCTCAGCAACTACAGTCAGTGACTGACCAAAATTGTAATCCAAAATGGAGTGATGTCATATGCTTTTAAATTTTTCCATGCATAGATTTTAATTATAACAGATTTCAACCTTATTTAATAATTTCTATCACTGTCATATCAAAAACATTTGAACTCCTGCTAAGTTCTGATTCTTGACCAAAAGTGTAGTCTCGGCAGCTGTGGGTGGTGACCGACTGCTATTGGGAATAGAGATAGCAAAAATATTTAAACCATTCTGTTTCAGCTTTATGCTTTTAACAAAACTAGAAACACATCAGAACAGCATAGATAACTTTCTTGAGAAACAGACAAAACTTCTCAACAAGGCAAATAGAACTTTTTGACCAGAAACGAAATCAAATGAGCAGGTAACATCTGAGTTACAAAAATGCATACACATGAGTCCAAACCCACATTCTGTGGCCACAGTTTTCACGTACTCACACATTCATCAATAGGCATAGCCTGGCTAAAACATTTGCATAGATAACCATGAAGAGAGCAATGAACAGTTTTCAGAAGGCTGCTGTGGGAATGCTCCCAGGCAGCATGGGTCTCGGGAAGATCCGGGCTTCTTGGTTCCAGTCTTCCTGTAGTAGACAGACTCCAGAACAGAAAACACTGAGACAACTGACAAACACAAAGCAAACACAATCCGCGGGGTGGGCAACTCGGCTACAGAGATACATAAGGGAGCAGCTGCGAACGGCTCCATTCTCCAGGAAGGGGAGACACCAAGACTCCTACCTTCCTCTCAGAAAACCCTAGAGGAGACCTCCAGGGAGGGGACCCAGGGGCCCCGGACTCACAGCACGTCTGCTTGCCTCCCCCACTGGCCCAACAATACTGGTCCGGCGCAGGCACACAGATGCCAAATCGCCCAGACAAGAGACAAAGACACAACAGACAAACAAGACAAGCCGGCAAAATGATAAAGAAAATGAAACCAAAAGATTGTCTATTGGCCCGGACCATCTGAAAAATCTCTTACGCAGAAGGGAACCAGACGGGGCCCCTATCTCAGGGCCCCCACACTCTAGAGCGTCCTCCAGAGCTGCAGCCTGTGGGTTCTGGACACGTCTGTCCCCCAAAGTCGGAAGGTCCTCACGGGCTACCCAAACAGCTGCTTCCCCGCCGACTCACCACCGTCCTTACCTATCTCGGTGGGACCTCCAAATGTTAGAGTTGGTGTTAAAACAGAGAGATTCACTCCGATATCGGGTAGCAAAAAGAAGCTTTAGTGAACACAAGCTCGCGGGTCACACAGCATGAGAAGAGGCTGGTGACCCCAAATCCAAGGCTCGCAGGCCTTTTATGGGGCAATTCTACCAGGGTGGGGGAACAGGGTCTTCCAGAATGCAGCTACCTGGTCAGGCCAGATGTCTGGGTGGGTAAATGAATTCCAAGTTACGTTAGACATCAGGTATTTTAAGCATGGTGGGCTAACTTCCTGACTATAGGGCGTGGGATCAGGGTGTAACATTTTCCAGTAAGTTTGCAATTAACAAAGCTGATGGAGGGGGGTTTTTCTTGCAATGGCCTCTCAAAATAAGGAGTCTAAAAGAGGTTATGATGCAAATATATTCCATAGATATCTACAGAACCTTCCACCAAAATGCAAAGGAATATACGTATTTCTCAGCTCCTCATGGAACTTTCTCTAAAATTGACCACATAATTGGTCATAAAGCAAAATCAATAGATAGGAAAAAAATGAAAATAATCCCTTGTAACATATCAGAGCACCAGGGACTAAAGTTAGAGTTCAAGAACATCAAAACCCAAAGGAAGTTTACCAACTCATGGAAACTAAACATTACTCAGCTGAACCATCTCTGGGTTTAGGAAGAAATTAAAAAAGAAATAAAAGTCTTCCTAGATTTTAATGAAAATGAATCCACAACATTTCCAAACTTGGGGGACACAATGAAAGTAGTCTTAAGAGGATTCATAGCAATACAGGCCTACAGGAAAAACCTAAAGAAATTCCACACTACCATTCTAACAGCTTAGCTGAAAGCCTTAGAACAATTAGATGCGAACTCATCAAGAAGTAGTAGACTGCAGGAAATAATCAGACTTAGAGCAGAAATCAATAAAATTGAAACAAAAAGAACAATACAAAGAAAGAAACAACAAATCTAAGAGTTGGTTCTTTGAGAAAGTTAACAAGATAGATAAGCCCTTAGCCAAACTAATCCAAGAACAGAGAGAGAGTGTTCAAATCAGCAAAATCAGAAATAAGATGGGGGACATAACAACAGACCCCCAGGAAATACAGAGAATTATCAGATCATATTTTGAAAATCTGTATTCCACAAAAATGGAAAACCTAGAAGAAATGGAGAGCTTTCTGGACAGGTACTATCTACCAAAATTAAATGAAGATCAGATTAATTACCTAAACAGGCCTATAACCCTTAAGGAAATTGAAGCTGTCATTAATAGCATCCCCAAAAATAAAAGCCATGGTCCAGATGGTTTCAGTGCTGAATTCTACCAGACATCCGAAGAAGAATTACTACTGTTACTCATCAAACTATTTCACACAGTAGAAACTGAAGGAATATTGCCAAATTCCTTTTATGAGGTCCCAATTACCCTAATACCCAAGCCACTCAAAGACACAACAAAGAAGGAGAATCACAGACCGATTTCCCTCATGAATACTGATGCGAAAATTCTCAACAAAATTTTGGCAAACCATATACAACAATGTATAAAAAATATCATCCACCACAAATTAGTAGGCTTCATCCCAGAAATGCAGGGCTGGTTTAACATACAAAAAACTGTGAACGTTATCCATCATATAAACAAACTAAAGGACAAAACAACATGATCATATCCTTAGATGCTGAAAAGCCTTTGACATTTTCCTACACTCCTTTATGATTAAAGCCCTAGAAAGATCAGGAATACAGGGAGAATACCTAAATATACTAAAGGTGATTTACAAGAAGCTGACTGCCAGTATCAAACTTAATGGAGAAAGACTCAAAGCAATACCACTAAAGTCAGGAACTAGACAAGGATGTCCTCTCTCCCCTTATCTATTCAATATAGTTCTCGAAGTTTTAGCTAAAGCAATAAAGGAACGAAAGGAGATTAAGGGGATACAAATTGGAAAAGAAGAAGTGAAGCTATCTCTATTTGCAGATGATATGATTGTTTACATAAGTGACCCACAAAATTCTTCCAAGGTACTGCAACAGCAGATAAGCATCTTAAGCGATGTAGCAGGATACAAGATTAACTCAAAGAAATCAGTAGCCCTTCTATACACTAAAGATAGAAGAGCTGAATAAGAAATAAGGGAAACATTACCATTCATAATAGCTGCAAATAGTATTAAGTACCTTGGAGTAACTATAACCAAAGAAGTAACAGACCTATTTGACAAAAATTTTAAATCACTGAAGAAAGAAATTGAAGAGGATATCAGAAAATGGAAAGCTCTCCCATGCTCCTGGATAGGTAGGATCAACATTGTAAAATTGCAATTCTACCACAGGCAATCTACAGATTCAATCCACTGCCCATCAAAATCCCAACACAATATCTTTTGGATTTTGAAAGAACAATACCCAATTTTATTTGGAATAACAGGAAAGCCAGGATTTCCAAAACAATTTTACTCAACAAAAGAACCTCAGGATGTATCACCATCCCTGACTTCAAGTTATACTATAGAGCTACAGTAATAAAAACAGCCTGGTACTGACATAAAAACAGACTTGTGGATCAATGGAATAGAATTGAGGATCCAGACATTAACCCAAAAACCTATGAATACCTGATCTTTGACAAAGAGTCTCAAAATATTCAATGGAAAAAAAGATAGTATATTTAATAAATGGTGTTGGCATAGCTGCATGGAAGTGTGTAGAAAAATGTAAATAGATCTGAGCCTGTCACACTGCACAAAACTCAAATCCAAGTGGATCAAAGACCTCAACTTAAACCCAGCCACTTTAAACTTGATAGAAAAGAAAGTGGGAAATACACTTCTACGAATTGGCACAGGTGACTACTTCCCAAATGTAGCACCATTGGCACAGACACTAAGACCAGCAATCAATAAGTGGGATCTCCTGAAGCTGAGAAGCTTCTGTAAAGCCAAGGACACTGTCAATAGGACAAAACGTCAGCCTACAGAATGGAAAAAGATTTTCACCAACCCTACAAGTGATAGAGGACTGATTTCTAAGATATATAAAGAACTCAAGAATCTAGAGTCCAAAATCTTGAATAACTCAATCAAAAAATGGAGTTTAGATCTAAAAAGCGAATTCTCAGCAGAAGAATTACAAATGCCTGAAAGGCACATGAAAAAGTGCTAATCATCTTTAGCCATCAGAGAAATGCAAATCAAAACAACTTTGAGATATCACCTGACACCTGTTAGATTGGCTAAGATAAAAGATAGAGAGGACAGACTATGTTGGAGAGGATGCCAAGCAAGGGCAACACTCCTCCATTGTTGGTGGGAGTGTAAGCTTGTTCACCCACTTTGGAACACAGTATTGCAATTTCTTAGAAAACTGAGAATCAATCTCCCGAAGGACCCAGCAATACCACTTCTGAGTGTATACCCTAAAGATGCACAGTCATACTCCAAAAGTATTTGCTCAAATATGTTCATAGCAGCATTATTTGTAATAGCAAGAACCTGGAAACAACCTTGATGTCCCTCAACTGAAGTTTGTTATCTATTGATTAACAAACTACGGTATATATACACAATGGAGTACTACTCAGCAGTAAGAAAAAAATGATATCCTAAAATTGGCAGGCAAATGGATGGACTTGGAGAATATCCTCCTGAGGGAGGTATCTCAAACTCAGAAAGATAAGCAGGGGATGTAGTCACTCAGTAGTGGACTCTAAACAAACAAACAACCAAACAAGGAAAAAGCAAAGCATGCCCAAGCTGCAAACCACAACCACTGAACAGCTTGGGATCAGAAACACCCTGGACTGACTCCTAGGATCCCTCTCCCCTTAGAGGAACACCTGTCTCACTCTTGAGGGAGGGGAAAGAAAGCTGGATCTGCCAGGAGTGGAGACTGAACTAAGCAATATTGGGTCAGTGGGACCATGGTACTGTCTGCTGCTGGCCCAGGTAGTGGATGGAGAGTTGTGGAGAGGAAAGAATGACCTGATGTGGCGGGAGGGGAAAGGGACCTTGAATAAGGATATACAGGGATAGAAAGTGTGACTTCTTTGTTCATAATAATAATAATAGTAATAAATATAATAAAAAAGATGTAGGATATAATGAAAAAAAAGAAGTGTCAGAGGTGTATATATCTACCAAGTCCAGCTACATTCATGGGGAAGAATTAGTCTGAGGAATTGGTGATCAAGCAAAAAGTAAAGTTGAAAGTTGCAGAGCCATCTTAGGCTTTCATCACTGGACAGGACTTAGAGTTCATGCTACTGAACTTGGGTACTTTAGTACAGAATTTTACAATAGTCTTCCAATTCTTCCCTATTGGAATGATATTGAAAGATGTTCTTGTATGTTGGAAGTAAGTAATTTGTTTTGGGGTTGTACAAAGTGTTACATCTAAGGGATTATCTTGAATCTCAAAAGATATTTTAGATTAGATTTTGAATGGGGAAAGATCATAGGAATTGGAAATTGGAAGGTTTTTTTTTTTTTTAATTATGATATAGCCACAATCCAGTCAAAGTCAGGAAGTAGAATTGAAATGCCTCTGATAGGCTCATAAGTTTGACTCTTTGGTCCCTAGTTGGGGGAAATGTTTGGAAAGGATTCTGAACTATGGACCTGTTGGAAGAGGTCACTAGTAACTGATTTGAGGTTTCAAGTGAATCCAGTATGTTTTCTGATACCTACAGGGAGAACTTGATATTAACACTCAGAAGTTTTTGCCATCATGGTTTTGGTCTGCCATCATGAACTTGAACAGTATGAACCCATTCGGCAAGTTAAATGCTTTCATTTATAAGTTGCCTAGGTTATAAAAAGAAACTGCAAAAAGTAAGTAACTTTTAATGTTAAAATTAGACATAAATTACTATGTCATAAATAAAAATAAAGATCTAGAGATATGGTTTCATGAAAAATAGTGTTATTTTCAAAAGCATGAAGAAGTGAATTTATTCTCTATTTCTCGCATCCAAAGCCCAACAAAGCTTTATTTGCTTGTAAGGCCAGTTTTACAGGATACAGATAAATGGATTCTGAAAGCTCATTAATCAGCAAAAATGGCTGGTCAGTAAGAGAAACTGTCTTAAAACAATATCGATTTATTGCTTAGAATGAGAATAATCAAACTGTTTAAAGATTAGGAGGTAAGGCCTTATTAAAAGAAGCATGTCACTGGGGGTATATTTCAGACTAGGTTTTAGAGTTTGAGGTGTTATAAGCCCACTCCATTCTCCACTTTCAGTTTCTCTGTCTCTCTGTCTCTCTGTCTCTGTCTCTCTCTCTCTCTGTCTCTCTCTCTTTCCTCCAGTTCAACCATGCCTTCCTCCTTCTATGTTACTTGTCATAATGGTCAAAGACTCATCATATAAAGTTAGTTCCAATAAACTATTTCTTCTCTATGTTACATTGATGATTATGTACTACTACAGCAATAATGAACTGCATCTCTCTTAGTTAGTATCCTATTGCTGTAAATAGGCACACTGACCATGTTAAATATTGTAAAAGAAGAGCCTTTATTGGGACTGACTTACATTTTAGAAGTTTAGTGCATTATCATCATGGCAAAAAGCATGGCAGTGCACAATTAGATAAGCTGGAGAGGGAGCTAAGAGTTCCACAACTAGATCAGCAAGAAGAAGCGATGGACCACTGACTGACTTGAGCTTGTAAAACTTCAAAGCCCAACACCAGTGACATACTTTCTCTAAATCCATACCAATCCAATTAAGGCCACATGCCCTAATCTTTCAAATAATGTTACTTGCTACAAGCCTACAAGGCCTAATTTTATTCATACTACCACAATGTCCTATGACTTGCTCTGACCTCTGCATAGGAAAGTATAAAAGCCCTAACATGTACCATATTCATGCATCATGTATACATACACAGATGTATACAACACATACAGAACAACAAAGAAGGAAAAATTTTTGCTTTCATAATAGAATAATTGATATGTGCAAAGTTAAACTTCTGCTTTTGTTCTGGTGATAGGTAAAATATATGATTTGTTATCAAGAGATGTATCTGTTGATTTAATTTATTTTAGAAATAACTTTAATTTATTATTAGAAGACACTGTATAGACTGTTTCTACAATGGTCTTTGGGATATGTAAGAAAATGTTTAAAGAAACTGCAGTGGTAAAATAGCTTCAGAAACACAATTACTAATTTATATGCTGTTGCATGTAATAGTGACCACATTGGCAGCAAGTCAACATTCCTTTCTGTAAACAATGGTTCTTTAAGACTGGGCCTATAGATTTAAGAAAAATTTGACATTATCATTTTAATAGAGATGGTTTTCATATTGATATTTTAACAGAAGTTTGATCCTTATAGCTAATCTATTAAATTGTGAAATGAGAATTTATCTATTAGAACCAATTCTGGTAATACATAAGCTACTTTGTTTAATAAGAAAATCATTTGAAAATCACATAGTAAACATCTTTTATAAGAAAATTGATTTAATGTAGAACTGATACTAATAAATCAAACATGGATCTCTAGTCAAGTTCAATGCTTCATTCCCAAGGATTCAAGTGGTTAGACAAACAACATATGTATCTTCTCTATATTTTTAATTTGCCTAAAGCAAAAGTGAAAGTGAGACTTTTGAGGAAGAATAAACGTTACTGACAATAAAAATTGACAGTAGATAATATGGCTTAAGTAGGAAATTCATTATTTTTTGAAACAACAAATGAAATAATTATGCTATGTTAAAAAGCAGTAATTTATATACTGGCAAAATGACTCCGAGAATACACCAAAAATTCAGCTACCATAATCAAGTATGCTTCATTTCAGAGGAGCAGGGATGGCTGAAAATTTGAAAATCTGCTAATGTCATCCACTATTAAAAAAAAAGAGAAAAAAACCTCATATTATCATTTATCTAGATGCTAAAAAAAAGCCTTTGACAAAATACAATGCCCCTCCATGATAAAGGGCTTGGAGAAATGAGGGATATATGAACATAACAAAATATAATAAATGCAATAGGCCACAAGCTGACTGCCAACATAGTAGTAAATGTAAAGTAATTAAAAAAAATTCCACTAAAATCAAGAACAAGACAAGGCTGTCCATTGTCCCCATAAATACTCAATACAGTATTCAAAATTATAACTAGAGCAATAAGAAAACAAAAGGAGATAAATGATACAAATTGGACAGGAAGAAGTAAAAGATTCAGTATTTGCAGATGGTAAGATAGTATACATAAGTGACCTCAAAAATTTTGTCAGGGAACTCCTGTTGCAGATAAACACCTTAGGAAATATGGCAGTATACAAGATTAAGTAAAAAATATCAATAGTTCTCCTCTATATAAATGACAAACAAGATGAAAAAAATCAGGGAAACATCAGCCTTTACAATAGATACAAATAACAAAATATTTTGAGTTAACTCTAACCAAACAAGTAAAAGACCTGTATAAAAAGAAATTTAGGTAGCTAAAAAAAGAAACTGAAGAAGATACCAGAACATTGAAAGTTTTTCATGTTCTTAGATCAACATAGTAAATGTGGGAATTTTACCAAAAGCAATATACAGATTCAATACAATCCCCATCAACTCAACACAATTCTTCATAGATCTTGAAAGAACAATACTCAACTTCATATGGAAAAAAAGAAAAACAAGAATAAGGACAACCAAAACAATTCTATACAATAAAGAAACGTCTGAGGGCATCATCATTCCTAACTTTAAGCTCTAGTATAGAGCTATAATAATAAATGCATATTGGTATTGGAATAAAAACAGACATGCTGATATGTAGATTAATAAAATCAAATTGAACACCCTGACATTAAACCATTCAACTATGAACACCTGATTTCTGACAAAAAAAAAAAGCCAAAAAATATACGCTGAAAAAAAAAAAAGCATCTTCAAAAAGTATAGCTGGAATAACTGGATGGTGGCATGTGGAATAATGCAAATATAAATAGATCCATATCTATTTTTCTGCATAAAATTAAGTCCAAGTGGATAAAAGACCTCAACATAAATCCAATTTCATTGAACCAGACAGAAGAGAAAGTGGAAAATAGGTTTAAAAAATTGGGATGAGATATCTCTTCCTAAATATAATATCAGTAGCACAGACACTGAAAATATTAACTAATAAATATAACCTCCTGAAAACTAAGAAGATTCTGTAAGGCAAAGTACTTGGTCAATAAAAAAAAAAGGCAGTCTACAGAATAGAAAAAGAACTTCTTTAAATCTACATTTGACCAAGGGTTAATCTCTAAAATATATAAAGAGCTCAAGAATCTAGACATTAAAATAAAAAGTAATCCAAATAAAAAGAGGCTATGGAGCAAAATAGAATTATCAGCAGAATAATCTCAAATGATGGAAAGTCATTTAAGGAATTGCTCAGCATCCTTGGCCATCAGGGAAATATAAATCAAAACAACAACTGTGAGATAACATCTTACACCTGTCAGAATGATGATGATCAAAACCACAGATAGCATCCCATGTTGGAGAGGATGTGGAGTAATGGCAACACACCTCCACTGCTGGTAGGGGTGTTAACTGGTACAAGTACTTTGGAAATCAGTTTTCTGATTATGTCTCAGAAAATTGGCAATCAATCTACCTAATGAATCAGCAATAGCACTCTTGGGCATATACCCAAAGGATGAACATTCATACCACAAGGTCATTTGTTCTACTATGTTTATAGCAGCATTATTTGTAAATACAAAACCTAGCTACCTTTCACCTGAGGAATGGTTAAAATAATAATAATAATGATGATATTGATGATAATATGGGGTAGTATAGTTACACAATGGAGTATGACAAGCAGAAAAAAAAAAGAAGTTCATCATAAAATTTGAAGGCAAATGGATGAAAATAAAAAAATAAAACCATCCTGTGTGAGGTAACACATACCCAAAAAGACAATCATTGTATGTACTTACTCATAAATAGATAAGGTGTAAGTTGATAAGTGGATATTAGATGTAAAACAAAGGATTACCAGGCTACAATCTACAACCGCAGAGAAGTAGGGTAACAAGTAATACCCTAAAACAGACATTTATTGATTTCCCAAGGAAGGAGAAATAGATAAAATTGCCTGAGTAAGTTAAAAAGAGGGAGAAGATAAGGGGAAGTAGGAAAAGGATATGAGAGAACAGGATGGTTGAGTTGTGGGAAGGACAGTAAGGCAGAAAAAAAAAATGGATATCATGATAGAGGGAACCAATGGGAGTTAGAGAGAAATCTGATGTTAGAAAAATTCCTAAGAATCCACGAACATGACCCCAGCTTTGATTCCGAGAAATAGTAAAAGCAGGTACCGGAACTGGCCTTCCTCTGTAATCAAATTAATGACCATCCAAATTGTTATCATAGAACCTTCATTTAGCATCTAAAGGAAGCATATGCAGAAATCTACAGCTAAACAATGGGCTGCCAGCCTACTTGAACTGAGGGAGCAAAGGGGACAAGATCATAAAGAGGAAACCAAGGGAAACACCTGACCACAGCTACTAGGAGCTCACTGACTGGACTGGCAGCTAGGGAATCTGCATAGAATACAAACTAGGCATTCAGAATGTGGGTGACAGCTGTATCTTGGGAAGTTTGTGGAGCCTTTGGCAATGGGATCAAAATTTATCCCTAGCTCATGAACTAGTTTTATGAAGCCCATTCCCTACAGAGAGATGCCTTACTCAGCCTTGATACCACACAGTTGGGTGGGGTGGTCTGCATCAAACTGATATGCCAGACTTATACTTTCTATGGGGATTGAATTGGGGAGTGGGGAGAGGGGAAGCTGAGAGGTAAATGTGAGGGAGGAGAAAACTGTGGTTGTTATGTAAAATAAAAACCTTTTAAATAAAAATACAGTAGTTTGTTTATGTATTGTGTTATATTTGTCAATTGGTGCCAGAGAGGAAGATGGTGAAAGAGATTCCTTTTATTCACATTCTTACTGCCTTGCATTCTCACTATTTTTTTAAATCTGTTATTAAAAACTCAATGCAGAGAAATTAAGTAACAATTAAAAAATATATAAAATGTAAAAATTTAATGAAAAGTTTTATTCCAAATACCATATCCTATCATATATTTCTAGTGTACAAGAACTATGAAAATCAGGACTAATAAGATCAAAATCTCTCAATCTCTCAACAAAGAAGAATAGATGATTTTATGATTGGCAGGCTAATTATTGTGCTTTTGCTTACGTGTTTCAGGTTAATTAAAATACAGAAAAATATAATTGAAGCTCTGTGCTTGAGACTTTTTTACTAAATGTAAAATAAGTATTCCAAGCACATCAACTGGGAAATGGCTTTATATATATGTAAGAAAATTGCCATTAAAGTTAATGATGCCTCATGAAATAGTAATGGTACTTATTAAGCTATAAGTGGAAAATTATACACATATATACAGTCACTTAAAACTACTATAGCAGCATTTTATTATGGACAAACAAAAATTAAATGTTTCTTTATTTAAAAAGGCTTGTTTTACAACCTTTCATATTATATATATATATATATATATATATATATATATATGAAAAATATGAACACAGCAAAAATACAGAAACCATAAAATACATTGAAGCATTTTTGGCAGAAAAGCCAGCTAAGAAGTTTTGTCTGAAAGAAATGCATAAATACAACCATTTTGTTTCACTGAATTCATTCTACAGTGCTAGTGTGTGTTTTTATGTGTGTGTGTGAGTGTGTATGTGTGTGTGTATTGGCTTTGTCCAGCCTAAGCATTATTTTTAGCTTTTATGTGTCTAAAAAATATAACATGGTGTTTAGCATGAGATTTTAAAAATACTCTTATTTTCTTAAACCAAAATCAAACATTTTTTACATATAGTTATACGTACATATATATGGGGAATTCTGCCCTATTTTAATAACAATAATTTAAACACGTCTTCATAGAAAAAAGTAAGAAAGACAACACTGTGTGAGCTGAAAGTGGGGACTAATTCTAACTAGAAGAAGCATATTTCACAGAATTTTCTTTCAGAATTCATTTGAAACATCTACAGAAAATAGGAATATATTGTATCTCTCATTGGGAAACCTGTACTTTATATATAATTTTATTTACTTGGGATCCTATTCATTGTAAATTGATAAGGACAAAAAAGTAAAAGACAAATCACGATATGTGGTTTATGAAAACAAAACTTACCTGAATTAGAAGAATTTTGTAAACAGCCCTGATTAGTTAAAAAAAAATAGATTTACTCAAGCTGATATAGCCACCATCTCTCACAATGATTTGAAAGATGGACAAATACAGACATAAAATATTTTCCGATAAATGATACACCTAAGCATTTTTGAAGAATGTAATCACAAGAAACTATCAAACTATGCAATGATATTTGCTTATTAGGCTGTGTAAAACACACAAAAAACCCAAGAAAGATGTTGATAGGTGTTCTTCAAAAATATTTAATAACTATAACTACAAAGGTATTTGTATATCTCTGGTCATTGTGGTTAAATTCATAGTTTTTGTGAATGAGATCAATCTAGATGTCTGTCTGCATGTGAAAGAGGGAAGGTTGCATAAATGTAAAAATACTGCACTGTAAAGAAAAAATATATCTTAAAATTTACAAATATGTGGATGGAACTTGAACCATATAATTAATGCTGTCCCTCGACTCCTGTAGACATATGCTGCATGCTCATATCTGGGTATATATACACATACATTTAGCCTAGAACATATGTGGCAGTATGTAAATTAGAAAGTAGCTTTTGAGCGTTTAATGCAGTTATGTTGGTGGGAAAGTGCAGTATAAGTGAGATTAAAATACAGAGGGGACAGTTCACACAGTTAGCGTAGTGATGGGGAAGATGAGACACTTGGGCAAGGAAGTATTAATCAAAATAAAATATCCAGGAAGAAAGCACATAGAAACCTATAATCTTGCAACCCAAGTCAAAAATAAAAATAAAACAGAATACATGTGATATTTAAAAACAGGGAGAGCTTATCAGAGGCTAAAAGATTAGGTGAGGAAAAGCATAGAAACTCGACAGAATTGAAGAGGAAAATGTAGGCTGAAGAAAACTAAGGATATCATAAAAGCCTTATGAAACATAACCAATATGAAGATAATTAAAGCACAGTAGAATGAAAAAATAAGACAGACAGAAAGAGAAAGAAAAGCAAAGGAAAAGAAACAGAAGGAAGGAAGGAAGGAAAGAAGGAAGGAAGGAAGGAAGGGAAAGGAAAGAAATGTATTTAGTTAGAACATCCATGTTGTCTCTGGACAATCTTGAAAGGAAAGCCTAGTCCTGTACTCTCTCCAAACCCTGCTTACTCAGACAGTCTCCACATCTCTGACCTGCGTGCTCAGCTTTTGACCATACCTGGGTACAAACAAAGCATGTGGTGGACAAGTCATTATCAGTTATCTTTGCTGACCTACAACCTGTAAAGTCTCTATGCTGTTCTGTGGGGATGGCTTCACCAAACTTGATCTCTGGGACTGCAGACCCTCTAGGGAGTTGCTTTGCTCAAATAAACATGTTATACTATTTCAATGTGGCTTGATCTGGCTTACTGTGTTAGAGAAAAAGAATAAAACCAAAACCAAAAATAGAAACAGAAACAAAAACGTATTATCTGGGTGGGGAGGCAGAAAACCTATTAGAAAGAAAAGGGAAACAGTTCTCTCAAAAACGCATGACTGAGTGAAAATCTCAGGTCCAGAACCAGGATGATCCCTATAAGAAATTGGTCCCAGAGTCACCCAAAGAAGACTTGTTTTGCCATTGCTTCTGGTGATCTATCCATCATAACTACATGGAAAGAACATATCAATAAAGATTCTGCTCAGGAATATCTCTGTAGAGGAGAGGAAGAATAAGAACAGCAGATTTTAAATGTCTTTTTATAAACAATCTGTACTAGAAAAAGCAGTTTAAATTTGGTTAAAATGTGTAAGAATTCATTATAATTGCTATAAAATTCAAATATGATTGTGTCATAGTCACGAATACTATATGTTTTGATATTGAAAAATGGAGTAAAAAATTATTCTTAAACATCTTGTGGAACTCCATAGGATCTTAATGGAAACAGTTCCTATTCCAGTACCTTTCAAAGCATATTTATGTACAACTAGCCAGCTAGCAGTTATATTCTATAAGCAGAGATAAAATAAGAACAATGTATTAAAATAGAAATTAATAGAGGATGGACTTGTTTCTAGGGATAGATTTAAAACATTTTTGCTAAATATTCAATTGTTCTGGTATTGCTATTCTTCTGGAATGATAATTGGAAGAGTAGAATAATAAACACTAGCCTCCTTGAAGACATAATTTCCAGATAAGGAATTGCCTAGTCTCAAACTTACCATTGGTTGAATAGAAGCACAATATCCTGAACATTGTAAGAAATAAGTAATTTATTACTGATACAGTTTTTATGCAAACAGGCATCTAGAATAGCAGTTTGCCCAATATGCATCATTAATGTATACATCAATATACATTGTTAATGTGATGGGTATTTGTCTCACAAGGAAAGGATTGTGAATGTGTAAAGCAGAGCATGAGTATGTTACAAACACAAAAAGGTACACATCTACACACCTGCACTCAATGAATATCTTTTATTACTGTGGAATAATAAAAATGTAAAAATAGAATTCCTGAAAAATTCAGTTTTGAAACTGACATATTTCTAAAATAAAAATTACATCTACATTTTAAGATGGCAAAAATTCTCAGCACTTCTATGATTTATAAATGATGCATAATTGTAAGTAATTTAACTGCAGTTGCTAACTTCCCAGATCATCTGAGTGATCTATAAAAGGAACCTATCATTGTCCTGTCAAAATGAGTGATTATGACTTTTATCATCAAGAACAAATGCAATTGTTTTAAACATGACTTTAATATTTTATAACTGCACACATTACATTTTTGCTTTACAATGAGTCAATTTTATAGTTATTGTTAAATAGAAGAATATAAATTTAGGAAGCTTACACTTACCAATTTTTATGTCTCATTGACTTCTAGAAATATGTGTGGTTTGAACACCTACATATGCTATTTAATTTAAGCTGTAGCAAGGGGTCATGTCGAAGACACTAAATGACAAACTTAAAAATGACAGACTATGATAAGTTTTAAATAACATGAACAAATGGATTCAGCAAATCTTCCATCGTCTCCGGCTGGCAGACTGTCACTTATATTCTTCTTCTCAAGCACTGCCATCTGTCAAACTAAAATTCTCTCTAGCCCCTTTCCAGCAAATAGTCAAGATTTTGGGTAAAATCATTTTCTCTGTCTAACAAAAAGGATTTTAAAAATTGTCCAGGATTAATGAGGTGACTCAGAAAAGATTCCTACTGATTTGAGTTAGCTCTGTAGCCTCAATCTGGTGGGTAAGAACGGTCTTGGCAAGCTGTCCTATTACTACCACATGCTTGTTCTATGTACTTTCCTGTCTCCTTCACTAAATAAATAAATACACTTATATAATGAAGAAATAACATTTTAAAGGTCTACAAAACAAAAAATTTAAAACAAAAATAACAAGATGTTAACACTGAAATTGCCAGTACCTAACCCAATTTGAGATTCTAAAAGTATGAAGCACAGTTCAATCAAGCCACATATGACATATTTTAATAATAATGCAAATTTCAGATTTGTTTGTAGTATATCAGTTTTTCTAGTATACAAAAATAGTTCATTCTGAGCAGGCTTCAATTTTTATTTGTTTTGTAACTTTTTAATTGAAAATACATTTTCATATACACTTGATTTTAATTTTGATCTGGATAAAAGACAAAATATCACTAAAAAGCTTAGGCAAACCTTAAAATACTGATGTCTCACATATATCATGTTTAATGCAATAAACTACAAACTTGAAAAAATACAGTAAAAGCTAATATTGCTTACATTATTTTCTTCAGTCAAAATGTGGTATTTAAAAAAAAGCAAGTTGGCTGGTTTTTGTCTTCCAACAATTTTTCTCTTTTTATTACACATAAACAGTAAATGCCAACATTATACAAATAAATAATATAGGACATCCAAGACAGCTATGTTCAAAATTTTCCTCTATTTTTCAACATTCCCAAGAACAGCATAACATATCCATTCATTTTATAATCATATACATAAACTCTGTGCATAAACATGAGTTTTGCTGATGAAATCAACATGGAGATGATAATAGTGTTATCATTTGAATGTTAAATGTGCCCCATAGGATTGAGTTGGGAATATCTAATTCCTGGTTGGTACCTGTGGTTGTTTAAATAAGAGTGGCTGCCATAGGCTCTTAAATTTGAATGTGTATTCATCAGGAATCAGTACTATTTAGGAGGCATTAGAAAATGTGACTTTGATAGAGTAGGTGTGGCTTTTTTTTTTTTTAGTAAGAACTGTCTTTTTATTGTAAGATAAAATCATTATTTGCTGTGAATTCTGTATAATAGGTAAATTAGACTTACTAAAATTATATCTAATTATATGATATTACAGTTACAGAGTGAATTACATAAAATAAAGAGGCTTTGGATGCATCTCAGAGTAGAGCATTTGTCTAGCATATATGAATTAGGAGCTATGCTCAAAATCTAATGACACAAAATAAATAAATGAGTAAATAAATACAGAAAAAATGAAATAAATTTGCTCTGAAAAGAGAAAAGACTTTTTTTAGATGGGTAAAGACTGTATATCAGTGAAACCAATAAAGAAGAAATCCTACCTGATGGAAATAATTTTTAAGAATAAACAAAAGAGGCAGGTATGGAAGCCAATACCTTAAATCCCAGCACTAAAAAGGCAGAGGCAGGCAGATCTCTATGAGTTCAAAACCAGCCAAGTCTGTAGAATGAGTTTCAGCACAGAGTTATACAGTGAGATCCTGCTGAGAGGGAGAGAGAGAGAGAGAGAGAGAGAGAGAGAGAGAGAGAGAGAGAGAGGAAAAGATAAAAGGAAAGAAGGAAGAAACTATTGAAGTTCAGGATATCCAAAGCAAGGAGTGTCAAAGCCTTTTTTGAGCAAGAATGTCAAAGAGGTAAGGCTTCAAATGCCCAAGTAAGGCTCAATGGATCTTTTCTTTGTTTGCTGTTTGTGTATCCAGATGTAGAAATCTGCTTTAGTCTGTTAATGTTTTAGCACCATGTCTTATCACATCTAGCAATTCTCCCTACCATGATTACATATTAAACCTATGAAACAATAAGCAAGCCCCAATTAAATGATTTCTTTGTAAGAGTTGCCTTGTGCATGGTATCTCACCACATTATAGAACACTGACTAACACAGAAGTTGTGGTTTCAGGGAGCAGGTATAGCTGTGACAGGCCTAACCATGCTGTTTCTTAGGGGAATATAGAAGACTCTAGAATTTTGGACTACAGAATTGTAGATACTTTGTGAAGGCATGGATTTGTCCTTACAAAGCTTTGTTTCCAGAAGGGAGCTTTTGGTGCCTGAGGGGCCCAGGTCTGGGAGTGCACCTGATGGTCAATAGATTCAAAATTTTAGCCATCAGATTAGGGACTTAGGTTTGCACTGTAGCTGGGGTTCACACCTAAAATTTTACAATAGCTACTGTACCCTAGGGCTCCTTTGCCCAATCCTTAAATGCCAAGATATGCAGCACCCCACTTAAATTGAATTTTCTTTAAACACACCCCTCACCTCAGGGCTTGGGGCTGATAGATAACCCTCCACTATGTTGGAACAAAGGGTATCCATCCTGGTTCCTTTGGTACCTGTTTATAACAATAAAATCCCCCATGCATTTTATCGAATCCACTACCTGGTAGTCTTGGGGGTACCTCAACAAGGATACAAGTTTAAACAGGGCTTAATGGGCCATCCTTCTTAGAGTATGTAAGATAGTTCTAGAAAATATTTCAACTGTTGGGGACCAGCTCTAGGAATTTCAGAGAGAAACAATATTAATAAGTAGCCTGGAAAACATTCTGGGCAAAGCATGTGACTTCTACTTTTATCCTAAAATAAATCTGCCTGAGAATAAATTGTAGGGTTTGAATTAATGATGTTAGCAAATATGATTTCAAGACAGCCTAATACTGACTTGTTGTATGGTTATGAATTGTCACTATTATACATACGTATAATAAAAAGAAGAGCTGAGCAAGAAAAATACAAAATGCACCATTTGATGAGGAAAGAAGCTCTATGAAGCATAATGAAATTATTCCAGTGTAAATGATTAAAAGTTTAAAAAAAAAAAAAAAAAAACCTAAAGCTAAAAGGATTAAAGGGAGTGATGAGCAGCTCAGGCCAAGACCCCACCCACATAGGCTTCCAACTTGTGAAAACGAGTTAAATATCAGCCTAAGCAGTAAAAGCAACAATAAAAAAAACAGAGAGATGATGAAAATTTATTTTAATGAATGTCTAAGCTCTAGATGCAGTAAACAAAAGAACTTGTTTGTGTGGGCCTTTGGTTCTTGATTTAAAGTTATTAGCGTTATGGACACAAGAAAGGAGTCATAAATTCTTGCTTGTCAGTTAAAGAAAACTCTAGAGGCAGGCATGTGTCAGGGTGTCCCTGCATGGATACCTAAAGAGGCCATTGCAAAAAGCGGTGAAGATAAAGCCTGGATTAACTAGGCGATCCCAGATGAATTCAGTGCTATAAGATATCCTCCAAGGAAACCTGCAGACTGAAGAGAGAGAGAGAGAGAGAGAGAGAGAGAGAGAGAGAGAGAGAGAGAGAGAGAGAGAGAGAGAGAGACTGTGGTCAACAAAGTCGAAAGGAGTTAGGGATCTGCAGAGTGAATTCACATCATACCTGAAGATACAAAATTTGGAATTTACCCTGCTGGTTTTCAGTCTTGTTTTAGCCCAATGTTTCCTTACTTTGCTTCCTTTCCTCTATTTAGAATGGTAATCTATATCCTGTGCCACTATATGTTGGAAGTATATGATACACTTTTAATTATATAGGGTTAAATATAGGGTTAAAATTAAGAGAATACCTCAAGTCTCAGTAGGGACTTCTAACGTTTACACAGTGTTGAGACGGTGATAGACTTTGTGAACTTTTGGTACTAAACGAAAGCATTGTCTTTTTATTCTGATACGGCAAAAAGCTTATAGAAGTCAGAGAGTGAAATGTGATATTTTGATTAAGAATAGCCCGAATAGGCTTAAATGTTTGGGCCTCGGGAGTAGCACTACTTGGGATGGATTAGATGATATAACCCTATTGGAATAGATGTTACTTTACTGGAGGAAGCATGTCACGGCGAGTGAGCTTTAAGGTTTTAAAAGCCCAAACAAGGCTCAATAGCTATTTATTTTTCCTTGTTGCCTCTGGATCCAACTGTGGAACTCTCAGCTACATCTAGAGCACCATGTCTCCCTTCAAGCTGCCATGTTCCCCACAGTGATAAGGGGCTAAAACTCTGAAACTCTATGCAAGCTCAAAATAATGATTTCTTTTGTAGGACTTGCCATGGTCAGGTGTCTATTTATAGCAGTAGAACACTTGCTAACATAGTAGCACTGTCCAATATTTTATGGATTCTTTAAGAGGTAGATCAACAAAGGGGACTGTGATCACTGAAAGCTAGTCTTAATCTTTTCATAGCCCAATTCCTTTATTTCTTCACTGTATTATAAGAGATCTCGGAAAACACCAGAGTAATCAGAGTATCAATTCAGAGGACACAGGAGAAATTTCAATTCAAACTGACTCAGTATTCAGTGTTGATTCTAACTCTGAGTGTCTGACATCGGGTAAATGAGTTTAAGCATGTTAAGATCAGTAAAATTTAGAAGAAAAGTGTTTTGGTGATAATTACCTCAATCCTACATGTATAACAGAATTTAAGACATGATTCCATTGAAATGCTTGTAAAGCACAAGTGAAGTCTTCCACAAACTTAAGTTCTATAAACTAAAATTTTACCCATGTTGAGGATCTACCAAAGACTACCAGGAAGCTAGATTCCATTGTAAACATACAAGAATCAGTTTATTCTTTTGGACAGGTTCAAAGAAACCCAGGTCAAAACCACAGTGGAGAGTTTTGGCCCTAGCTCATAAGTGAAGGAGGTTTTTTTTGCTATTTTTGTTGTTGTTGTTTTTAAATTTATTTACTTATTTATTTAAGAAAGGCATATGTAAGTCTTGCGATTTCAGGATTTGGTAAAGGGTTATGGGGTACAGTGGCCATTGTCTAAACTTTCAGCATGAACCTAACTAAGCCCTGAATCCTCTGGGTGAACTTTAGGAGCATTGGCTATCAGGCATATTCCTGAGATTCTTTCCAGATTCTTAGACCTGGGTCCTGCCCTAAGGCATAGTTTATCATCTTTTCCTGAAATAAAGTTTTGTAATGATGAATCTATGCCTTCACACTAGCAAAGGAAATGGGCTATGAGTAAACAGTGTTTATTATCACAGGCTGCTGGAAGTTAGTAGTAAAGACTGACTGAGAGACAAGTCTCATATAAGGGCCTGGGTAATACAGTGTGTCCTGACCATACAAATAGTGCAGAAGTCACAAAGCTATGAAACATACCTCTTTCCAATCTTCTGGGTAGAAAGTAGGTTACATCTCTCTCTCTCTCTCTCTCTCTCTCTCTCTCTCTCTCTCTCTCTCTCTCTCCCTCCCTCTCTCTCTCTCTCTCTCTCACACACACAACCATGCATGTTTAAAATTACTGGTTGTCCAACTGCTTATCTCTGAGCACTAGTACCTACAGGTCTTCTACACTATTTCCTGAGTCAGGATATATAGTAGGATTCTGTTGTTGCATTGTAAATAATTATCTAGTCTACTAGTTTAATAAGAAGGCTGATTGGCTGAAGGTAGACAGGAAGTGTATGTGAAACTACCATACTAGGAAAACTTTAGGAATGGAAAGAGCAGATCAGGTACACCAGAGAGATGCCAGTAGAAAGAGACGCCAGAAGACCCAGAGCAAATGAGACCAGGATGCTGCTCTGAGAAAAAGTTCCAAGACTTATGGCAGAACAAGATAAGAATCATGGGTTAGTTTAAGAATTAAGAGTTAGCAAGTTATATAACTGGGCACAATCAGCATAAAATTAATATAAGCTTCTGTGTTTTTCTGTGGGAATGGGTCAAAACCTTAGGGCTAGGCTAGAAAGGCCAGGTCAGAAACTTAATACTGCAAGGATACAATGATGTGGCCTTCTTTTCCTACCACTATGCTTTCTCTGTTTGCTTTCATGACTTCCCTGCTCTGGTGATTAGAATAAGTATGGCCTCCATAAACATGTGTTTGAATGCTTGGCCTATAAGACGTAGCACTATTGTGAGCTGTTGTTGAAGTATGGATGGCCTATTTGGAGGAAGTGTGTTACAGTGAGACTGAATGTATGCTCATATGTTCAATCTGTACCCAGTGTGTGGCAGTAACAGGTTTTTTTTCTTTAAGAAATTAGAATTTATATTTTTTAACTATTGCATTTTTGATTTGTTTAAACTTTAATTTGTTTATATTTCTTTCCCTCTACTTCTTTAAAGATTTACTAAAAATCTACTCACATTTTCCTAAGGGGAACGATTCTCTAGCTTTGATTTCCTTTAATTACTTAATTGCTTCCTAATTATAGCATTTATGGCAATTTTATATCTACTCTTTTCATTTTATTTTTTCCAATGTTTGAAATATCTATTTAAAGAACATTTTCATCTTAGAAGGGCTTGTCTTTTCAAATTACCTTAAGGCAGTGGTTATCAAAAGCTCTAATACTGTGACTCCAACACAATTCCCCTTGTTTGGAAATACAAGTTTGCCAAAGAGGTTGGCAACTTACAGGTTTAGAATCATAGCCTTAAATCATTTAATGAGTATTTTTAATCTAATATATGGTATGTTATTTCTGCTTATTTCTTTAGTGTACAGTAGTATGCATATCTTCTGCAAGTATTATATTTTGTACAGAATGATTTATTATAGAACATATTTTCTAGGAGTTATTTTCTTTATTTATGCTTTTACTTAGGATGATTTTTGTTGAGGACCATATACTATTTTATTTTTTGTTTTTTTTTTTTTCAAGTGGAAATATACTGACATTTGGTTATATTTTTTATTTTCTCTTTCCTTTTTTCAATTAATTTTTCTTTATTGTTATCATTAAGGGTCTATGATATGTGTTTGCACAGCGACAGACACAAGCACTACTGTGGAAGTCAAATGATAACTTTTTTGAGGTGATGCTCTGTACTACCCTAGAATCAAGAACTTAAATCAGGCTATCAGGTTTGTATGACAAATTGTTTGACCTTCAATTTTCTTCCTATCATCATTTGTATAAATATTATTATATTTATTATATAAAAGGTTTGTTTCTTTGGATGATATTTTAAATCATCTTTCTGTTCTTTTATTTTCCAATGAGTGATTCCTACTTGCCTGAATTTTGTTTTGCTTCTTTTAGATACCACCTCCTCGTGTCATCTTTCTGTCTCCTATTTTCTCTTAACTTTGATCCTCTGTCCTGTTTTTCTTTCTCTTGTAGCACTGACTCTGGGGCTCAAAAGCTACAGGTGTCTTTAGGGCAGAACCTTCTTTTTCTTGCTAATGTATCTCACTTAATACAGAGAAACTGTTTCAGCCTATGAGCTTACATGATTCACATGAAGTCACTCTAACCACACACTAATCTGTTGAGTTTTTGGTCCTGAATATCGATCATTTTTTTTTCAAAATTACTTTTGTTATGTGAAACAAGATATTACCAGCTTCCAACCATTTGTACATTGTGATGTATTAGGGACAATGCTTTCTACCATATGTAATATATAATGTAAGAAAGAAAATTTTAATACAATTACGATTTAAAAATCACAGGAGTTTTGATAACTCAAGTTGTGACTGGACCTATATAAAAAATAGACTTGAGATTAGTAGATAAAATATGATAAAATCATAAAAGTATAGATAAAGTTAATTCTACAAACATTTTATATAAAATACTAGGAGCTGAACTACTCACAAAGGAATTATAGCTGTAAAGCTGATTGAATGTTACAAATCTCGATTATTGTGAAATGCCTACAATGTTGCAAGTCTAGATCCAAATTACAATTGACCTTGAACTTACTTTAGGTCCTTTTTTAGTCATTCATTGCCCATCTATCTGACCTATCAGCCTCCTGGCTATCAAGTGCATCCTTTTGTGTATTTTAATTTAGTTGACTATTATTAAGCAAAAGGAAAATGTCTGAATCCCACAGCAGATCTTTCTCAAATTTCCTAAAACTCATCTACCTGTCATACCTACAAATACAAATATTTGAAATGTGTGTTTACCTATGAATTTCTTTGTTTTCTTACTAAAACAACAAAAATTTCAAGAGCTTGTTAGCACATTATAATACATGGTTTTGTGAAAAACTGATGCTGGGGCCTCATCATTCATATTTGATTCCAGAATGAACTGTCTCTCTTTTGAGGTGAAAGCAATATTTCTGCATTGACAATTCTGACTGGAGTTGGGTTAGGGAAGTATGACTGTTATCTCAATCAAGAAACTAAAATATAGTTTAATATTACATATGATCCAAAGAGGGAGCAGAGGAAGAAGGAAATAGAAAAGAAAACTATGGTACTCCACAAAGGGAATGGTTCTTCTATTTAGTATTTGCACTTCATAAAAGGAAAATATATCTCACTTTGATGTATTTTCTATAGCAAGGTAATATCTCCAGTTATTTTGCAACACTTTTCATTTTCATCTAGATTATATTGCAGAAAATTCTATTTCCTCAATGACAGAAATCAATAAACTAGGCATACAGGAAAGAAATTGTTACTTTAAATTTTTGCAAACTCTCATGACGTAGTTTTTCATATGCATCTGTCTTGAAAAATGGTTCAAGAACATTTGGAGTGACAGGAGGTACCCTATCAATATGAAGTATCACAAAAACTGTGATGAGAGCTTTGGACTACAGCTGACTATGCAAACTGAGTATACAGTGTACTAGTATATATTTATATAATATTTCCTAAATAATACTAACTTCTGGACCAATAAGTTAAGGTTCACAAATTATGTTAACCACAATATTTGTGATATTAACATAGAAATTTATAATCAATATTTGTGAATATAAAGCTATCCAACCCAGATTTATACTTTTGGACAATGTACCAATAATTCATACCTAATCTACTGTATTATTTAAGAATAAATATTATGTAAGGAAAAATCTAGTCCTTGTTGATATATAATCTAATTTTTCTTTTTATGTCTGTCACTTGGGGAAAGAACTGACAAATTTTCTTTGATTGGTTCACTTTATTTTAGCCAAAAGGCCAAGAAATGATCCTCTCTGATTAGTAGTGACTATTCTTCATTGTTATGACTATGATCCCCATGATACAAAAACTCTCTTGTTTGAATTTTCAAGGATTATCTTCTAAATAGAAGATATATCCCTTTATTTATTTATTTTTGATTGATGAATACCCTAAATGTCATAGTAGAGTCATCATCCTCTATCACGCGGCAGTAGATGCTGAGATTCACAGTCAAGCACCAGGCCAATCTCTTGGAGTTCAGTCAAAGAGAGGGAAGAAAGATTGTATGAGCAAGGAGGGGGGTGTTAAGATCTTGATAGGAAAATCTACAGAGACAGCTGCACCAAGATAGTAGAAACTCAGGAACTTTAGACCATCAGCTGTAGAACCTGCAAGGAACTGGACTGGATCCTCTGAATATGAGAGACAGTTATGTAGCTTGGTTCATTTAAGAGGCCCCTGGCATGAGATGAAGATCTATTGCTGGTGCATGAGTTAACTTTTTGCAAACCATTACCTATGGTGGAATACCCTGCACCACCTTGACTACAGTGTGGGGGCATATGGAGGAGGTGGAGAGGGGCTCAGAGCTGCCTCCACTGACTATACCAGGCTTTGCTCATTCTGCATGGGAAGGGCTAATTGGTGGGTTTGTGGTGAGGGCTGGAGAGAGTAGGAGGAGGGATGACAAATAAAATGAGTTGTTTCTTTAGAAAAAGCAATTTGCTTTGCTTAGCAATTGTTAAAATATGAGAGAAACATAGATAATGTTTCATATGTATTCATTGACTGGCTAGGTATATTAGTAGCAATGAACTGTCTGCTACATTAGAACAATGACAAAAAACAAGCCAGAGTAAGTACTAGTGTATAAAAATATTTAGAGAAGAAGTAGATGTCTAGAGAAAGTAGTCAGTGTTGTCAGCTGCTAAAGTATTCTTATGAAAAAAGAGAAAGAAACATGTAGAATCTGGATTAAAATAATAAAGAATGTTGGAGCACTGTGGCGGACAGTAGTCTATGTAAACACCAAAATCATATACTTCACAGACAATAGGACTTTATAGCCAGGACTAAAAAAGAGCCTACCAAGAGTAAAGTCATTTGGGTCCTATAAGACAAACTCTCAGATTCTCTCTCATTTATGGATCATAGCTTTAAATCTTTACTTCTATATGCTTACATATATAATCCAAGAACATAGAAATGAGTGAGGATAGTTGATTTGAGTGGAAAGAATGGTAAAATACTGTTAAAATAAATGTACAGAGAGAAAATACTGGAGAAAAAGCCTTAGAGCAAGAAGAGGGATGGCAGATGAAGAAATACGGTACAGACAGAAAGCTTAGCAAAAAGGGAAGATTAATGAAGAGGACATATAAATAAGTAAAAAAAAAATCTTTCTTTAATTCAAGAAAATAATTTGATTAGAAATGTTTCATGGAAAGAAAAGTGGGCCTTTTCAGTGTTAAATATTCAGTGGGGATAAGAGATAGTGAGATATGAAATTATATTGCACAAATTCTACTTGGTATTATAATAAAAACTCAGAATCAAATATTGGAAAAAGCTAAAATATCACAGACATGGAATAAACCACAGCCAATTCTCACCCAACCAACTCTTTAGGCCTGTCTTCCCAAATCCTCTGACTCCAAACCTCTCTCTCCTCAGAACATAAGTTTTAGAGGAAGTTGAATTTCTTCCTTCTCTCCCTCCACCCCACTCTCTTTCTTCCTGTTTTAAGTTTCTTAGAGCTAGGATTAAAGGTATGTGCCATAACTCCCTGAATGTTAGACCTTGAACTCATAGAGATCCAGAGACATTTCTGCCTTCATGATGGGATTAAGCTACAGTCACCAATCCCTGACATTCATTGCTTAACCCTGAGAGTGGCTCTGTTCTCTGATATTCCAGACAACTTTTATTAAATATAAATTACCACAAAAATATTAGTTAGTCAAAATTAAGAAATCTTTAAATAAAGCCCCTTTCAAATTCTTTATAAGCTAAGTATAAATGACAGTATATAAAAAAGAGCATGTAGAAAAGTTCAGTCATGAGTGGAATCCTGTTCCCAGAAGACATGGTTTACAAATGAAAATCTCAGTGTTAGGAAAGGATACTACTCTAAGTCAAGGAATCCAGAGAGGCACCAAAACAACATGGGCTCTTCTACTGCTTTTTAATCTTTCCATCATAGCAAGATTGGGAGACATTATTGCTGAGGCATGATTTATTTTAGATGTAGAATATAGATAAATCAATGTTAAACTAATAAGAAAACATGTTTATTGTTGACTATCTTTTATAATGACATAAAGTCCTATGAAGATGTCTAGGGAAAAAAGCAACAATGATCTTATGCATTGTTGGACTCTACCTGCTATAATATTGACTTTCTGGCAAGATGTGTTCCCTGGTACAGTTAAATAAAACCATTATCTTTCAACCCATTATTTCCTTGAATGTTATGAAAATAATCAAGTATATTCTCCTTAGATGTAAGACTGGCTGCACAAGCATGATTTCATGGTTGGTGCTTTACATGACTGGGGAGAAAAAGGGTCTATAGTAAAACTTAGTGCAATTTTGTCAAATGATTATGTTGTCAAGCTGCATTGTAAAAAATGTATATTTATATATTTGTTCTTATTTCAACTTTGGTCAGCAAACTTCTTTTTGAAAAAGAAAAAGTTCAATTGAAACTAATACTTGGGACTTCTGCCCCTGAGCCCAGGCCTAGTCCACCACTGCAATGTAGCAGCCACACAGACAACTGCCTGCACAGATCATAGCTGGGAGGGTGGCAGTGGGAGAGCTGCTGGGTCACTTGGTCCTGGCTCATGCCGCTGAGGTAAGAAACTCAGCTAGGTTGGGAGCACAGTCTCACAGGAAGGACTGGTATGGTAGCAGTAATGAAACAGGAGAGTTCCTAGGAGCACAGCAGGAAGATTCGAGGTCAGAAGGTGACTTCTTCCACCCAAACCCAGGCTCTGAGATGGCTTCTTGGCTATGATGCAGAGCAAACCACATCAATTCATGGGGCAGGTGTGATAGCAGTGGAACAAGAGCCAAGTCCCTGGGCACACAGCTAAGAGGTAAGAGGTCAAGAGGTGAGGACTGGCATAACACTGCAACCTCACAAACAAAGCTGACCCTCTGAGCACATAGCTAATTAAGAGCCTTCAGAGCCTTAAGAGCCCTCAGACCAACAACTCACTAGGAACTGACCAAGAACTAACCAAGAGAGAATTGGGGAAACAATGGGCAGACAGCAGTGCAAAAATACATACAACAATACAAAGGTCAACAACACACCAGAAGAAGCAAGTAGCTCTATAGTTTCAATACCTGAACATAACAATGAAGAGGGAACAGACGCAACCAATCTTAAAAACAGCTTCATGAAATTAATAGAAGCCTTAAAAGAGGATATAAAAAACTCCCTTAAAGAAATAGAAGAAAATACATACAGAAAATTAGAAGAGTTGAACAAATCCCTGAAAGAAAATAAAGAAAACCAAGAAAAAGAAAACAAACAGGTGAAAAAAAAATTGCCAAGAATTAAAAACTGAAATAGAAGCAATAAAGAAGGCAAAAACTGAGACAAAACTTGTTGTATAAGATTTTCCTGTGCCGTTTGGGCCTGGGAGTTTCGATCCTGACATGCGGCGGCTTTTGTCCCCCAAAGAAATAAATCAGACACTTATATTACTTCATACTGTTTTCCCCATGTTTCATGCACATTACCAGCTAGCTCTTTCATCTTAAATCAACACATTTCTTGTAATCTACCCTCCACGTGGCTCAGCCCATGGCTCACCTGTATTTCTTACATGTCTGTCTTCTTCAGGGGTGGGATGGAAACTGACTAACTCCACCCTCCTTCTACCTGTCTCTCCTCTGATTCTCCACCCACTTTTATGGTGCTCTACATAGGCCAAACAAGTTACTTTATTTACATCATACAGAGAACATTTTCACCACAAAAACTAGTAATACAAAACCTGAAAAAATGACCTGGGACTCCAGATTCAAGCATAAACAACAGAATCCAAGAAATAGAAGAGAGAATCTCTGGGGTGGGAGACTCAACAGTGGTAATAGATACATCAGTTAAAGAAAACACTAAAACCAAAAAAGTCATAACACAAAATGTTCAGAAAATTTGGCACACCATGAAAAGTCCAAACCTGAGAATAATTGGAATAGAAGAAGGAGAATACCAGCTCAAAGGCACAGAAAATATATTCACCAAAATTATAGAAGAAATCTTCCCTAACCTAAAGAAGAAAATGCCTATAAATTTAAGGAAGCCTACAGAACACCAAATAGACTAGATCCCCCAAAAAGACTGCTCGTCATATAATAATCAAGCTTCTAAATCTACAGAACAAAGAAAAAATAATGAGAACTGCAAATGAGAAAGATCAAATCACATGTAAAGGGACACCCCAAAAAATAACACCCAACTATTGAATGGCAAAAAGGAAAGCAAGAAGGTCCTGTTCAGACATTATACAGACACTAAAAGTGCATGGATGCCAACCTAGCAAATCTGTCAATCAACATAGATGGAGTAATCAAGATATTTCATGACATAACCAGATTTAAACAATTCCTAACCACAAACCCCACCCTGTAAAAAGCCCAGAGGGTAAACACAACATAAGAAAACCAGAAACAAGCAGGTAATCACAAACAATTGATAAGCCCATGGAATAAACGCCCTCCCCCTCAAACAGAAATGCAAGCTATTACCAAAAATGATGGCAAATATTAATCATTGGTCATTAATATCCCTTAATATCAATGGACTCAATTCACCTATGAAAAGACACACCCTAACACTATGGATAAAAAAACAGAAACCAACTTTCTGCTGCATACAAGAAATGCATCTCAACTTTAATGACAGACACATTCTCAGAGTAAAGGGTTGGGAAAAGACTTTCCAATCGAATGGACCTAAGAAACAAGCTGGTGTAGCCATTCTAATATCTAACAAACTAGACTTTAAACTAAAATCAATAAAAAGAAACCAGGATAGTCACTACTAATTCATCTCAGGAAAAAATTCACCAAGATGAAATCTCAATCCTGAATATCTATGTCCCCAACAAAGGGTACCTACATATGAAAAAAAAAAAACTTCTAAAGCTTAAACCACATATCAAATCTCACACACTTATAGTGGGAGACTTTAATACCCCACTTTCACCCTTGATAGGTCAACTAGACAGAAACTGAACAGAGAAATATGGGATCTAGCAGAAGTTATGACCTAAATGGACTTAGTAGATATATACTGAACTCTCCACCCAAACAAAAAGGAATATACATATTTCTCAGCACCCCATGGAACTTTCTCTAAAATTGACCACATACTAGGTAATATAGCAAATATCAACAGGTACCAAAATAGAGTGTATAACATCTTGTACCTTTTCAGATCACCAGGGTCTAAAGTTAGAGTTCCACAATATCAAGAATCACAGAAAGCCTACCAACTCATGGAAACTAAACAACACTCAAGTGAACCACCTCTAGGTCAAGGAAGAAATTAAGAATTCAAAGACCTCTTAGAATTCAATGAAAATGAATGCATTACATACCCCAACTTAAGGAATACAATGAAAGCAGTTTTAAGGGGAAAATTCATAACACTAGATGCCTCCATGAAAAGACTAGAGAAATCCCACACAAGAGAACTATGAGCACAGCTGATGGCCCTAAAACAATTAGAAGGAAACTCTCCTAGAAGAAATAGATGGCAGGAAATAATGAAATTAGAGCTGAAATCAGCACAATTGAAACAAAAAGAACAACACAAAGAATCAATGAATCAAAGAGTTGGTTCCTTGAGAAAGTTAACAAGATAGATAAACCCGTATCCAAACTATCCAAAAAGCAGAAAGAGAGAGAGAGAGAGAGAGAGAGAGAGAGAGAGAGAGAGAGAGAGAGAGAGAGAGAGAGAGAGAGAGAGAATCCAAATCAGAAGAGAGAAGGGGGAACATAACAACAAACCCCCCAGGAAATCTAGACAATTATAAGATCATACTCTGAAAATCTATACTCCACAAAAATGGAGAACCTAGAAGAAATGGACAAATTTCTGAATAGGAACTGTTGTGCCCAAATTCCCAAAGAGACCACTGAACAAGTCCAGAATTCAACCGCAAGGTTTATTTATCTAAATATAAGCCATGGCAGGGAATCTAGTCTAAGTCTTGCCCTGGGAAGATCAGGAGGGGCTCCTGAGGGAAGCTTAACAGCCACTTTTAAAGGGAAAAATGACAATTTGGGGTTACTCTAATGCAAGTTTATGTGCTGAATGCTAATCTGGGGAATTTCTCCTTGAATCTGGGCCTAGGAAGGATGGTGGTGTATTTTGACTAGAGCATTGGTGGTCAGGTAGCAAGGTCAGGGTGGTATGCATTCTGTAGTTGGAACTTAAGTCATGCTACCTCTTTGTAAACAGCAGTTTCTAGCAATAGTCTCTGGATGAAAGACTCTTTCTCGGGGCTCTGCCTGCTTTAGTTCTGCATAGTTCTCTAAAATGGAAAACTTTTTTAGTTCTTCATTTCCCCCCTTCTAATGTACCAAGAGTCTTTGGATCTTTAGTTACAAAAGGGCATTTCTTGAGCTAAGTTTATTCTCTTCAGTACTATCTACCAAGATTAAATCATAACCAAATTAAAGACATAAACAGTTCTATGACACCATAGGAAATTGAAGATGTCATTAATAGTCTCTCAAATAAAAAAGTCCAGGCCCAGATGGATTCAGTGCAGACTTCTACCAGACATTCAAAGAAGAGCTAATACCAATACTCCCCAAAGTATTCCATACAGTAGAAACTGAAGGACAATTGCCAAACTCTTTTTACGAGGCCACAATAATCCTGACACCCAACAAAGATGTAACAAAGAAAATTACAGAACAATTTCTCTTATGAACATTGATGCAAAAATTTCTCAACAAAATTCTGGCAAACCATATATAATAACATATAAAAAATATTATCCACCAAAATCAAGTACGCTTCATCCAAGAAATGCAGGGAAGGCTCAATATAAGAAAAACTGTAAATGTCATCCATCATAGAAACAAATTGAAAGAAAAAAAAATGATTATTTTCTTTGATGCTGAAAAAGCCTTCAATAAAATCTAGCATGCCTTCATGATAGAAGTCCTGGAAAGATAAGGAATACAGGGAAAATACCTAAATACAATAAAGGCAATTTACGAAAAGCCAATGGCCAACATCAAACTAAATCAAGAAAAACTCAAAGCAATCCCACTAAAATCAGGATCTAGACAAAGATGTCCCCTTTCCCCTTATCTATTCAACAAAGTTCTCAAAATTTTAACTATAGCAAGAAGAGAGTGAAAGGAGGTTAAGGAGATAAAAATTGGAAAGGAAAACTCAAATTATCTCTACTTGCAGATGATATGATTGTATACATAAGTGACCCACAAAATTCTACCAGGGACGTTCCACAGCTGATAAACTCCTTCAGCAATGTAGAAGGATACACAATTAACTCAAAGAAATCAGTAGCCCTCTTATCCACTAAAGATAAAAGGGCTGAAAAAGAAATAAGTGAAACATCACCTTTTATAATAGCTGCAAATAACATTAAATACCTTGGTGTAACTATAACCAAAGAAATCAGGTATGTTTAACAAAAATTTTAAATCTCTGAAGAAAGAAATTGAAGAGTATTTAAGAAAATGGAAAGCTCTCTCATGCTCCTGGAAAGGTAGGATCAACATAGTAAAAATGGCTATCTTACCAAAATCAATCTACAGATGCAATGCAATTCCCATAAAAATCACAACACATTTTTTTACAGACCTTGAAAGAACAATACTCAATTTTATTTGGAATAACAGGAATGCCAGGTTTGCCAATATGATTTTGATCAACAAAAAAAAAAAACCTCAGGAGACATCACTATCTCTGACTTCAAATTATACTTTAGAGCCACAGTAATAAGAACAACTTGGTACTGGCATAAAAAAAAAGACTTGTGGATCAATGGAATAGAATTGAAGATGCAGACATTAACCCATACACCTCTGAACACTTGATTTTTGAGAAACAGGCCAAATATATTGAATGAAAAAAAGATAGTAGCTTTAAAAATAAATGATGTTGGCATAAGTGGATGGTAGTGTGTAGAAAAATGAAAATAGTTCCAAACCTATCACCTTGCCCAAAACTTAAATCCAAGTGAATCAAAGACCTCAACAAAAACCCAGCTACACTGAACCTGATAGAAAAGAAAGTGGGAATTATCCTCCAATGCATTGGCACTAGTGATCACTTCCTAAATATAATACCAGTAGCATAGACACTAAGAAAAACAGTCAATAAGTGGGACCTCCTGAAACTGAGAAGCTTCTGTAAGTTCAAAGACACAGTCAATAAGACACATTAACAGCCTACAGAATGGGAAAAGATTTTTACCAACTCTATAAGTGACAGAGGACAGATCTCTAAAATATATAGTGAATTCAAACAAACTAGAACCCAAAACCCTTAAAAACCCAATTAAAAAATGGGGTTCAGAATTAAAATAGGACTTCTCAGCAGAATTACAAATGGCTGAAAGGCAATTGAAAAAATTGCTCAAAATCTTTAGCCATCAGAGAAATGCAAATCAACACTACTTGCCAAGATTAAAAAACACAGATGACAGCCTATGCTGGAGAAGTATTAGAGTAAGGGGCACACTTCTCCATTGTGGTGGCAGTGAAAACTTTTTCAACCACTTTGGAATGCAGTATGGCAGTTTCTCAGAAAACTGGGAAACAATCTCCCCAATATCCAGCAATACCACTCTTAGGCATATACCCTAAGAGGCAATTCACACCCCAAAAGCATTAGCTCAACTGTGTTCATAGCAGCATTGCTTGTATTAGCAAGAACCTGGAAACAGCCTTGATGCCCCTCAACTGAGGAATGGTTTAACAAGCTGTGGTACATCTACACAATGTAGTACTACTCAGCAATAAGAAAAAGTGATATTCTAATATTTGCAGGCACATGAATGGACATGGAGAATATCCTCCTGACCAAGATTTCACAATTCCAGAAAGAAAAGCAGGGAATGTACTCACTCATTAGTGGACTTAAAAAAATATACATATAAAAAGAGAAAGATGTCATTGTATACAAGAACTCAAGGCCAGAACATAGCTAAGTGTCACAATGCCTCACTTCTGCATTGATGGCTTCTGGCAGAGGGGTGGGTAAGGAAAGACTTGTTTTCTTTAATGTCTGGCCACAGGGAGTTTAATTATGCTCCAGCAAGCCAATGAGCAGCATGATCTTAAGAGTTGGCATGACACTGAGAGGTCTGATATCTGAGTTTGATGGGATACATGATGTAAAAACACCAAATATTATATATTTATATGAAAAAAGCTAAAAAAGTAAAAGAAATACTATGATTAATATCAAGGTTTTACTGGCTTTGTAACATTTAAAGTCTTGTTTTTTTTTTTTTAGTTTTATGGAATAATATGATATGTGTTTGTCAAAGTTCTTTAAGTTATTGTACAATTTGGTAGTAAATTCATATTTTCATGTGTTTGATTTTGTTATTGCTATTTTTAACTTTTAGTATGGAGTATTTTGTTAGTATTCTAAGTATTTCAAGTTTACAAATTATGCATTTGTTAAAATCATTCATTGAATTTAGGTTTAATTTTGCTATCTAAAAACTCACCAGTTTTTTTTTTCAGAATTTTCAATTTATTGAAACAAATTTATAATGTATGTCCTTATGATTTACAGGAATTTTATTCATATCTGTTAGAATGTTTGTGTTTCAATTTCTGTTTTATTTAAGTATATCTTCCTTTTTTTGTTTAATTTGGTTAAGAACTTGCCATTTGTGTTTTATCCTTAAAAAATAAATAAAAAAGAAACCAATACTTGGACAATTGGTTGAGTACAGATAACTTTAAATGTAAATAATCCTGAGGACTCAGTTGTAAATTGGTAATCTATGTCAAGTCTTCCTATCTAAGGCTCTGGAACTTTGCACAAGAAGTAATGAAAACATTATCAGTACTGAAGAATGAACGGGAGGTAAGGACAATTGCTGTAAGAATCTCTCTCATATTCTCTCTCTCTCTCTGTCTCTCTCTCACACTCACTCTATCTATCTCTTTCACACACACACACACACACACACAAAAGCTGGAAATAAAAGTAGTTTGTAACTAAAAAACATCAGTAGTCATTTAATTCAAAAGTAAGACAAACAGCAGCAATTGTATTAAAAATGCCAAGATTGACTGAAAAATTTTTGTACTTTTTTTCAGCATTTACAATTATTTTATTATTTTCTTTAAAATATTTTTTAATATACATCACTGACTTAATCTTCTTCATTAACCCAAAATTTCCAAGGGCAATTATGATGTCTCAGATTTGTACCTATTGAGTTAATTAGAGGATTTCATAATTTGTTTGAGCTGAACACACCTGCCATGTTTAATTTTAAATTTTATAATGAAAAAATTTAATCTTAATAACTTTATAAATATTTTATCACATGTAGTTAAAAATCAGTGTTAGTATCATCCTTAAATTAAATCTGATAATTACCCTGTCAGGAGGATATATTTTGCTTCATCCTACCATAAAAGAGAATGTTAGGGGCAGAACACATTTGTACATCACTTTTTTTGTTTACAAAAATTTTATGTTTATATTAATATCCACTGAAATCATTTTGAAAAGCAATAAAAGAAGAAGTATTTTGGGTAACATAAGCAAAATATATTTGGAAAGGTCCTTAACTATGGAATCTATACTATTGTATTGCAGGTTTTCTGGCTAGTTCTATACTACAGAAGTATCAAAGAATATATTCCAGATAAATATGCATTTTAATAAGAAGCATAGCTGTTCATTATCTAGCTATCCTAATGATTGATTGATTGGTCAATAGAAATAAAGAAATGAATAATTATGACCCAAATCTAATATAACAATTGAAATTAAATTATTGTGTAAAATAAGATCAAAGAAAAAATTCACATAAGACTAACTAGAAGTATTGATGACTGATTGAAAATGAAAAGAAAGAAAGATTTCAGGATAGGTTTCAATTACCTGAAAAGTAAAAAGAGGATAATTTCTTTTCACTAATTTAGCTATCATTTGTATAAAATTGTATAAAGTTTATTAGACTTATAACAATAAATTTTGAAAACATTCTTGACTACTGTAAACTTAAATCATACAGACCTGAGGAATTCACAAGTACATAAGAGTCAGACAAGAAAGTAAAAAGCTCACCAGTGAGTCAGATGCATGGAATGATTTGACTTCCCTGGGACAAAAATTAAGAAAATGACCATTATTACACAACTTCTATGTTGAGTCAGGTATAATCCATCTCCCACTTCTACCTTTGATAATGTCTGGATATCCTGTCGTTTTCTCCTCACTTTGATTTATGATTAGTCTCATCTTAGTGATTTCTATTCACCTTCAGATGTGATGCCGTTCTGTTCATTTCTGTATTAACCTTTAATCTCACAGCAAATATATATATATATATAATTTCATCATTCTAAGAAATGATTATAACAAAATTAAGTTTTTTTGTTTTTGTTTTTGTTTTTTTCAGAAATTAGTGTTCGGAAGCAAGGTAGAGGGAAGACAGACAGCAGTAATTTATTTACATGTGATTAGTATATGTTTTTGTCTGGATGTCAAAGCTTTTATTACAGAAAATCTTTTTATGTCAAAAACATTCTGAATAATTTAGATTAGCCTCCAGGACACTGCATATAATCAGACAATAGAATGCCTATATGGTAGACAAGTCTTTTCAAATGAGTGAACTATGGATAGTAAAGCTTTATATCGGTATCTGTTGTG
>PVIH01002248.1:154440-192236 GCA_004025045.1 Sigmodon hispidus
TTTTTTTTTTTTTTTTTTTTTTTTTTTTTTTTTTTTTTTTTTTTTTTTTTTTTTTTTTTTTTTTTTTTTTTTTTTTTTTTTTTTTTTTTTTTTTTTTTTTTTTTTTTTTTTTTTTTTTTTTTTTTTTTTTTTTTTTTTTTTTTTTTTTTTTTTTTTTTTTTTTTTTTTTTAGCATCTATGAAACTACTGGTAGCTTTTCCTCATATACATCAAAAACTGAAATGCTAGAAGTTTTTCTAACTGCCACATAGGTACACTGGCAATGGCTCTTTTGCTTCATTATAGGGAGTAGTTTCATTATAATATCAATCACTGTAGTTTTGACCTCTCCTGTAAGCTTTCCAAAAGACAGTGGGCAAATCTAGAACTAGTCTGGTATGATTTGGAAGAGGAAGATTTACCTTCTGTGAATGAATAGCTCTGAAGTTCCATGAGTTTGTATACTCTGCACCAAGCTACTTCAAAATTGCCTTCTTTAATATGTTTATTGCCTATTTCTCTCAGATAAGTGCTCCCTTAAGGAATAGATAAATCAAAAATTAACTTATCACAAGTGATATGCTTCAACATGGAAAGTTTCATATAATGTTTTGGGTTTTGTTGAGAAAGAGAGAAGAAGGAAAATGAGAGAAAGCATGAAGTTGGGTTGTTAGAGATTTAGCAAGGATCTAGAAGAAGTTAGAGACATGGAAGAAATATGATCAAAATATATGAAAAAAAGTTTTTAATTAAAAAGTAATTAACTTTAAAAGGCGCTCTTCTAGAGATGTTTTTCTCATGGTTGGAGGCAATAAACTTAGAAGCTGTGTATGGTGAGGTCACAAGAGTTCAAATTTGCTAAAAATTTATCACCCACATAAATGATTTACCTGTTTAATACTTTTATTAATTCAATGAAAATTTCACACATTTTATTTTGATCATATTCATCTCCTTGAGATTCGTACTTCATTTCATATCCATTAAACTTCATATCATTTAAAAAAAATCAATCCATTGAAATTGTGCTGCCTAGATACTATTTGATAATATCAGAGATTATCTTCTGTGTATATTAGGTGATTGTTTGCTTAAAATCATCCAACATCTCTGACTCTTAAGGTCTTTCTGTTTCCTCTTAGGTGATTTTCTCTGAGTCTTTGAAAGAGGAAATATGGATATTCTAATTGGAATTGACCAGTACTGCACATTGTAGTTGATTTCAGACTCTATGCAGGTCAGAGGTTCAGAACCACCATGGCCAATTTTACTCCCCAAAATGACTCAGATGCTTATATTAATTTCATCCTGTTTGGCCTGTCTCAGGCACATTGATTGCTAGCTAGCTCTTTCATCTTATTTCAACTCATTTCCATTAATCTTTCTGGCCACACGGTCTGGGCTGGCTCACCTGGGTCCCTCCTTGCTTCTTCCTTTGTGGCTGGATGGAGTCTGTCTTAACTCTGCCCTTCTATACTTGTCTAATTTCCTGCCTACTGCTATGGTGCTTGCCACAGTCCAAAACAGTTTTTTATTCGCAGAATAATTTTCAATGCATGTAGACGAACATTCCCACCACATTTCCTCTTTGCTGTTTAATCAAAAGAAGATTTCAATTTCAACATAGCAAAATTACATATAGCAAAACAGCTATCAAGCAAAATTTAATTACAATACCTAGTCTGTTTGTAATTAACAAAATTAAAGAACATGTTTTATTATCTACCCAATCCTTGTGCATCTATAGTTTCAAATTTAATATAACTTTTAAAATTACTAAGAAAAACTATACTTATGATTATTAAATTTTCAACTACAACAAAGACCACAGAAGAATACAATATTACCCAAGTAAACAGGAAGTGTAAGCAAATTCCAAAATCTAGAAATGACAGAGATGATCAGTCACCCAAAAAGTTTCTTTATAATGTTGGGGCATCCATCTTCAGCATATAGTCCCATAGTGTCTGTCATACCTTTCTGTGATGCAGGAAATTTGGCACAATTTGTCAGTCACTTCTTGTGTCTTTAAGGATGTCTGGCAATTTTCTCTGCAGAGCAGGAACCTGATGAACCATCTTGGGTTGTTCTGCCAAAGTTTAGAGGTCACTTTCTTATGGAACCTGCATGTCCAGTTTATATAGCATACTGCCAGGCAATCAATATTAAAACAGTTTCTTGTCCAGTGACTAACTGTTGCCTCAAAGCAAATTCCACATGAAGTTTGTTCAGTGCCTATCATTCTCTTGAAATATATTGGTTCTACCAGGATCAGACCTGTCTCACTGTCCAGAAAACTATAAGTTCTTAAAATATTTTAAATGCCATATTCTGTAGATCTTTGAAGTATTTGAAGACTACCTATCTAATTAAAATACATCTTTGTATACCTACAAAAATGTAACTGACATAAGTTTGGTTATCATAGATGACTATTAATCTACATTTCTGAATTACACATTACAAATTTAAACAAGTTACATAAACATCATACTTTAAACAACAGTAGAAAAATATATACAACATAACAAGATTGACCTTAAATTTCTATCAATAAACCAAAATCCATCTAACTTTTTAAATTATTCCTATATTATATTCTCCTCTCTCTTTTTAAGAAAGAGATTGACCATGACAATTAACCATTTATAACAAAAACAAACATTCATAAGAAATATTTTGGGAATTTGGGTGTAGTAAATGACTTTACTGCTTCTTGCTGATTAAGGGGCATTGACATCTCATGGGGTACTGAGACTTTTGATTATCTTACTTGTCATCCTGGAAGCTGATATTCCCATCAGAGAATTTTCAGGTAGCCTTGTCAGATGAAAGCATACTTGCCTAGAAATAATTGATAGGTTTTTATCTTCTATGGTAACAAAAGCAGAAATTCTTTTCCAAAGCAATATATCCTCAGACCCAAATTTTAAAGTCAAAATACTTTTAAAATATGTTTGTTTAACTTAGTAGCATTTGCAGACAATTGTATATTTGCAGTTAGTTCATTAAAAGTTAAAAATTAAAAGAAAACACAATAATAACCATAATCCAGGCTCTTTGTGTATTTGCCATCTTTACATGGCTTTTATATTTTATTGCTCTATTTCTTCTTTTAAGGGCTTTTCTATCCCTTTTTTCTTTTCCAGTCTATGTAATCTTTTTGCACAAATTTTAACCTGTTTAAAGGTTTGGCTCCATCTGAATCTATTTAATCGTGAATCCTTGATTGTTTTCCATCCAGAAAAGCTTTTAAAATGCTAGTGTTGCTTTCATTGCCTATTCTGTCCCTTTTGGTGGCTTTTCAACATGACAAAGGTGCCAGATTCATCTCTGCTCACTGCCAGCAAAAAGAGCAACCCAAAAAAAATTCAGCTACCAAAAAATCATTTTTGATTCTGTTTCCCTTCTGTTCAATATAAGCAGAAACCTTAAATCAATAACACTATATCAAGTGTTCTGTGAGAGTTCCAGGAATTAGTATTAAGCTTCCTACCACGAACCTGCCATTTTAAAATTCAATTCTCTGTACCATGACCAATTCAGATATATAATTCTGAAGTCACTTTTGGCCCTGTTTCTGTGCTCTAGAATGTTTTTTTTTTCCCCCCAAGAGCAAGAGACATTAATTCTTATAATGCTTTTTAAACTTACTCAGGTTTTATGCAGGTGTTTTGGCCCCAGGCTGAGATGCCATCTGTTATACATGATTTCTGACCCCATATAGGCCAGAGATTCAGTCCCACCGCAGCCGATTTTAGTCCCCTAAAATGACTCAGACACTTATATTGATTTCATTCTGTTTGACCTATGTCTCAGGCACATTGATAGCTAGCTACTCTGTCTGGCCACATGGTCATGGCCGGCTCACCTGAGTACCTACATGCTTCTTTCTTGGTGGCTGGATGGGGTCTGTCTTAACTCCATCTTTCTCTATCTGTCTAATTTCCTGCCTACTGCTTTGGTGCTCACCACAGGCCAAAGCATTTTCTTTACTCACAGAATGATTTTCATATAGACAAGCATTCCCACCACAGTTGTTTATTCATTTATTCTCTGCACCTTGAACAGCTGTGAATCTCTTTGTTAGTCCCCATCTATTGCAGACATAAACACTTCTGCAGGAGTAAAATTGTCTACATCTTCAAGTGGACTCCAAAATGTAATCAGAAAAGCCTATAAGCAGTATCTCTAAATCAGTTGCTCAAGTTTGAATTAACATGGTGTCCTTAATGCAAAGTTGTACCTATTCACACAATTCACATGTCTTCATACATCAGTTATAAGCAAGCCTCATCTGGTATTTATGGAGATTGAGAAATGGTAGAAATAATGGGATAACCAAAGATTCTCTTCTTTGCTGCTGATTCTAGAGACAGTGATGGAATCTATTAAGGTTTCGGATTTGCATGAGAGAATTGATTATTTTCTTTACTGATTTAATCATCATTTATTGGTTTTACACCATAGTTGAATAGATAGGATAGAAAGCTTAAAATATTTATTATCTGGCCCTTTCAAGAAAATCTCTGCTCTAAATTAGTGTCTTAGTACCATAATAGATCTCAGCTAATTTCATTAAGGTACATTCCTAAGGTTGACATTACTGGGCTTAGATGTGGTCTCCAAGTGTATTACCAAATTGTTTTGTAAAACTATTATATTGATTTATAATGTGACAAACAATATATTTACTATAATTGGGCTTTGTCATTCCCAAGTTATTCTCTGCTTTTTTATTTGAAATTTGAGAGAATTGATTATTAAATGAAAATATTCTGAAATATTTTGTGGTTGCAAACATGCTTAATTTACCAAGCAGGACCTGTTTAGCAAGTGAAGTGACTGATAAGCCAAATGTTTAGTCAACTAGTAATACATGGAGCTGAAAGAACAGATTACATCTGAACCAACCTTTGGTCATTGTCTACAAGAATATCACCAACAAGTCTCACTTAAACAACAAGATGCATGGGGAAATGATTGATTTTTCAGAGTCCAATCTTTTCCAGTCACATATTCATCGATCCCATGAGAAGTAAGTCTTCTAATATGCCTATAAGGCTCCTTACTCAATATTGAGTAATTCAACTGTGGCATAGGCAAATTTCATGTCCAAAAAAAAAAAACCCTATCACTTCCAATTTTCTTAGTATTTGTGCATTTATACTCCCTTTCATTGCACATAAATCTTCTTTCTGTGTAGCATTATAGACAACAATTTTTTTTTGTCTTTTTGGTAATAATTATCAGGTAAATTGATTTGCATTTTAATTAATCTCTAGTTCTCTAGTCCTTTAATGTACTTCTGCTGAGCCATGTTAAGCACCTAACATCTAACAGTCATTTAAATTCACTCCTTAAAACACAATTCCATTTCCATTCTAAAATTTGTAACATTATGTCTAGTTCCTAATACACTGTATATAAATGTTTCTCATTTTATATTTTTCTTTTGTTATAAATTTGATTTTCATTTCATACTGAAAAGTTCCTTTTCACTGTGATGGAATATCACTTATCATATTCTTTGCTATTTTCATTTAAATTCTCTCTTTCATCTCTGACTCTCAATATTCTACTTTCTGTTTGATTCATTCTACTAGAAAGCCTCTCCTTTGACTTTTATAGTGGGCTATTTGATTTTTCAATCCTACACATAGTTTAGTCCTGTCCAGTGTGTCTATCTCATTATTAAATTTTATTTTCAATTCTCTGAGTGCCTTCACTGTGTTCTTATGGGCATCACTCAGGCATTTGTTCTCTTTAAGTTCTGTTCCTTTTAAACTTAACCAAGCTATGCCTTTAAGTTTTTTTTTTTAAAGTCTTTGCATTATTTGATTAATTTTATGATTATTCTTCAAAATTTTTTCATGGTCCACTAATGTAATTCTCATTGGCAGACATTTATATAAGTTAAATAGATTTGTATGGGTTAAAGTGGAATTACTTGAACTTTTCTATTGTTTGGATTTTTTGAATGAGATCTGGGCTTATGGTCTTTTTGTTATTTCTATGTCTATATGGAAAGAGTAGTATGTATTATGGTAAATAACCCGCTGTGAGATATATATTAAGTAATATTTATTATCTAAAAATCACTTACAGAAAACGGTTTTGTTCAGGGGAAGAAAAGGGTGTGGAAGCAGCGTGCAGGAGGGTTTCCAACCGACCGGTGCTTCCTAACCACACCACAGGTCCAGCAACCGCACAAGAACCCAGCTTCCTCTTCTGCCTTCTCTCATCCAGGGGCTTTACTTCCAACACTCTTTCCAGTTGACCATGCCCTGCTCGGCTCCAGCACTCCGACACAATCAGTTTAAATGCATAGCTTCTGATTTCCTGCTACATCTCCCCCTTTTGTCTAAATAAGAAGGTTCTAAACTAAGTATAAAACTACATACTATAGGGATGATCATAAGGCGGTGTCTGGGAAAGAGAAAGGTACTAACATAAGTGAGGTCAAACTACCACTAACAAACAATAAATACAAGGTACAATCTAATGTCTAGAATGCTGATATGAGGAAATGCACAGGGATTGCTTCAAGGCTGTTTATCTTGAACAATAAAGTTCTAACACCTGAGTGTCTTTGCTGAGATGTGAAGTAATACCAACCTCAACTATCCAGTCTTCATCACCATCAAGACCTGAGAAGGAGAATATATACCTGAAGTTGGAAGCATGATAAAGTAACTTCCAAAATTTAGGAGAAGACAATGACAGTTAACTACCTAGATAGTCATCCACCACTTCTCTGTACAACAGGAGCATCCATCCTTGTGGCTACTGGCCTATGATATCTGACAAGTCTCGACAGAAGCAGGGTATTTTTTGGTAAGCCTGTCTTATCCTATCTAGGCAAGCTTCGGCAGTTTCTATCCTTCATCCTGCTCATCCATATCAGACAGAGAGCACGCTGACCGCAGTCAGGGCAAGTGCTGTCCTTGCCCCTCAAGCCATTATTCACCAAACAAGACAATCTCTTTGCAAGATGTCTGTGATGCTCAACACCACCTTTAGAAAGGAATGGTGATGCCAGGAGTTGTCATGTCTCTCAAGGCCAAATTCGAGGTAACAAAATCTTGAATGCCATATTTTCTAGGTCTATGAAGTGGTTGAAGACGCCTATCTATCTGGTATATTCTAACATATTTCTGAAAAGCCTGAGTGTCCTGACTGTTAGGTGGCAAATCTGAGTAGCTGTAATCTGCAATCCCAATCAACCAAGAAAGTGAAGCTAACATTTTAAAAATAGGCATTCCAAAAATGAGTGTACAGTACCTCCATAATAATTTCAAGTATAACAATCTTATGAATATTGACCAAAATACACATTTTGTATCAAATGACAACAATATCCTAACTATATATCATTATATAAAAAAATCTAAACAGTTATATAAAACAATTTGTGTATATATTACAACAAATGTTATGACTAGCATAAATAATTAGAGTTAGAAATTGCATTATGGAAATGACAATGTACTTAATACACATCAATGTGCAAAATATTTTAAACAGAGGTAGACACGTGCAAAATAAGACAATTATACATTCAATTTTGTATCAAAGTATATATTATCCCAATCAAACATATAGACTATTTTCCCATTTGTATCAATATACAAACATTTGTACCATGTTCAACTTTGTAGCAATATACATATTATCTCAATCAAACATATAGATTGATTTCCCATTTGTATCAATATACAAACATCTGTACCATAGTGATTCATTTTTTATTCATTCTTCGGTTAATATTTGTTTGCAAGTATAATAATCTCCTATCTATTCCCTTTTCTTTCTTTCTCTTTCTTTTTTTTCCAAAATACATAAAGATATGTATACACATAATCATTAGATATAGATGTACAGTTTTGAGAATAGAGAAATTACACTTACTGCCTGCCAGTGTCAGGTGTCCTTGTAATCTCCTGTAGTCTTTTTAACATTTCAAAAGTCTAAGCATTCAGCATCCTTTTAGCATTGTGAAGAGGGTTGTATCCATTCTTCTGTAAAAATGAAATTGAGACCCTGTACCAATTATAATGATCTCCTATCTATTCCCTTTTCTTTCTTTCTCTTTCTTTTTTTCCCAAAATACATAGATATGTATATATATAATCATTAGATATAAATGTCTAAGCATTCAGCATCCTTTTAGCATTGTGTTAAACACAATTTTAAATTTTAACATTGCTTTAGCAGATGTTCCTTACCACATATCCAATTGTCTTATCGGCAGATGAGCCATTTCTCCTTCTCCTCAGGAGGGTTCTTCTTTTCGAATCTACTCTTTATCAATCTTGTTGGTATGCATATTTTCTCCTTTCCTGTGGAAACAAAAGCCAAACCCCTATTCCAATGAAGCACATGTCCTGGCTTCCATTCTGAAATTAGTACCTCCTTGAAATAAACAGGTTGATTCAATTCAGAAGCCCTTTCTATTACCCAGTGTTTCTCTGCAGCTGAAGTTCCTTTTACATCAGCATTAAGAAAGTTTTATGTCAACAAGGCACTATGTAATCTTTCCCTAGGTTTTTTCATACCACCATTCTGTTTATGAAGCATCTCTTTCAAGGTGCGAAGGGATCTTTCCACAACTTGTCCAGCTTGTCCAGTGGGATTGTGTGGTATCCCAGTAAGGTGCTCTATCTCATAATATCCAAAAATCTGCTTCATTTTCTGGGAAACATATGCTGGAGCATTGTCAGTCTTAATTTGATCAGGAATTCCCAATATGGCCATGGCTTCCAGAAGATGAGTGAGTACTGCATTAGTATTTTCAGAACTCAGGGCGGTAGCCCACTGCATTCATGGGTAGGTGTCAATGGTATAATGAACATATTTCATCTTACCAAATTACAGGAAGTGAAACACATCCATCTGCCAAATCTCATTGCTCCTCATACCCTTAGGATTACTCCCAGCGGGTAATGATGGTTGATTGTAAAGGGAACACTTGTCACACTTTTGCAAAATTTCCTTGGCTTGATGCCAAGTGATGGGAAAACTCTTCTTTAATCACTTGCTATTGACATGATGCTTCTTGTGAAATTCTGAGGCTTCTACCACATTCCCTATCAATAACCAATCAATCACATCATTACCCTGTGCCAAAGGGCCAGGAAGGCCTGAATGAGCCCTGATATGTGTTATATACATAGAATGTGTTCTATTTCTGATGATATCCTGTAGCTGTACAAACAAAAAGGCTAATTCTGTATCATCAGGAATGAAGTAAGCAGTTTCAATATGAAATACAACTCCTTCTGCATAATGAGAGTCAGTTATCAAGTTAAGAGGTCCAGGAAAATCCAATAACACCATAATAATGGCATACAGTTCTGCCTTCTAAACAGAACCATAAGGATTCTGTGTCACTTTACTGAAGTTTTGTGATTTATAACCAGACTTTTCTGATTTATTTGCATCAGTAAAAAATGTAGGAGCTCCAGAAATAGGTTTATCCTGTACCACATGGGGGAAAATCCAATTAGTTTTTGTTATAAACTGAATCCTTTTGCTTTGGGGATATTTATTATTAATCTCCACCAGAAAACCACTACAGGCCTTTTGCCAAGGTTCATTGTCTGCCCATAATCAATGAATTTCCTCATTGGTCAAAGGTATAACAATTTCTGCCAGATCCTTTCCAGTCAATGGTTCAAGTCTGAATTTTCCTTTGAAGATCAAATCTGAAATCTTTCCAATGTATGTTTTCAGTTTTTTACTTGGTCTATATGACAGAAATATCCATTCTAGTATAATATTTTCTCTTTGCATTATGATTCCTGTAGGGGAATATTCAGAAGGCACAATAATCAGGATGCAGTTGAGGTCTGGGTCTATATGGTTAACAAGTGCTTCTTGTAATCTCTTTTCCACCAATGCTAATTCTTTCTCAGCTTCAGCGAGAATTTTCTGGGACTGTTCAGATCCTTATTTCCATCTAAAGTTTTGGACATATGAACCAGTTCATAGTTTTTAATAGCAATAACTGGTCGTGTGTGGGCAATATCCCCCAATAGCTTCTGAAAATCATTAAGTTTCCTCAATCTGTCCCTCTTAAGTTGTACATTCTGAGGTCTAATTGTTTGCAAGCCTATTTTATATCCCAAATAATTGATAGAATCCCCTCTTTGTATCTTTTCAGGGGCAATGTGAAGTCCCCAATCAGGCAACACCTTTTTCATTTCTTCAAACAGTCTTTTTAAGGTGTTTATATCTGGGTCCGCTAACAATATATCATCCATATAATGGAAAATGATAGATTGTGGGAATTGTTTGTGTATCACTTCTAATGGCTGTCGGACAAAATATTGGCATAGGTGGGGCTATTCAACATCCCTTGCGGAAGGATCCTCCATTGGTACCTTTTTACTGGGTGTGCATTATTGAGAGTAGGTATAGTGAAAGCAAACTTCTCTTTATCTTGTTCTTGTAGAAGTATGGTAAAAAAAAAAAAAAGCCCTTCAGATCAATAACTATAAAGGCCATCCTTTAGGTAGCAAAGAAGGTAAAGGTATACCAGACTATAAGGTGCCTATGGGTTGAATTACCTTATTAATTGCTCTTAATTCTGTCACCATTCTCCATTTCCCAGATTTCTTCTTGACCACAAATACGGGGGAATTCCATGGGCTGGTTGACTCTTCAATATGCTGAGCTTGTAACTGCTCCTGTACCAGTTGTTCTAGGGCTAGCAATTTCTCCTCTGTTAAAGGCCATTGTTGGACCCAAATAGGTTTGTCTGTCAACCATTTCAAAGGCAGGGCTGTGAGTGTCTTTGGGGTGCCTATAGCTTTTAGACTGCGTTGTTGTGCAACCTGAATAACCAGCGGCTGTTGTATATAGCCTCTTGAGGTATTGCTTTCAAGGCCATGATTGGGTCTTTGGTTGATATTTAAGCCTGGAGGGATCTTAATTTGGGCGTTCCATTGTTGTAGAAGATGACGACCCCATAAATTCACTGCTATGTTGTCCATGTATGGCCTCAATCTTCCTCTCTGTCCTTCTGGTCCTATGCATTTGAGCCATCTCACACACTGTTTTACCTGAGACAATCTCCCAATACCTAAAAATTGAACATCTACCTCCTTCAGAGGCCACCTGGGGTGCCATGCCTGTGGAGTTATGATTGAAACATCAACTCCCGTTTCAACTAAGCCTTTTATTTAATTTGAATAAAAATATTGTCTATTCTTATTGAAAACTTTGGTCTTTGCTCATTTATGGAGGTCTGCCAAAATATGAGTTTTATTGGTTTACTGGAGACCGTCAACTTCTCTTGTAAGGGCAATCTATTGTCTATGGCTACATGGTCTACTGTTTCAGGCTTAGGATTTGTTACTTGTCCTGAGAAAGCTGCTCTTCCACTGTGTCTGAATTTGACTGAACCTTTTTTGGCTTGGAGGTCTGACTCATGGGGGCTTCCTGGGAAAAGCCCTGAGTTATGTTTCCCGATGTTAAAAGCTTACCATCTTTGTCTCTTATAGATCTACACTCATTTGTCCAATATCTGCCTTTGTTACATCTCCTACATAGTCCAGGTGGTAGTGGCCTTCTGTTTAAGTCACTCCGGGGATTGGGAGAATTCCCATAGATGCCTTGCCTATAATTCCTCTTTATATGACCTGTCTTACCACAATTGAAACAAATAAAGCTTTGATTTCTCATCTTAACATTAGCAATGGCTTGTCCTACCCAATTCTCTTCAATAAAGTGTAGATATTCGACATTAATTGCAAGTTGAATCCATTCTTCTATGGGTGCACCTCTGATCTTTAATGACATGATCAATTTCTTACATGTCATATTAGCATGATCGAAGACCAAAGAGAGTATCAATTGTTTCTGAACTTCTGAATCTGACACTGCTCTATTTACAGCCTGAGTCAACCTCTGTAAAAAGTCTGTATAAGGCTCTTTTGGACCTTATTTAATCTGACTATATGACTCAATTCTCTGTCCTGGGTCTAAAACCTTTTCTCAAGCATTTAAGACAGCAGTATGGCACAGCAACAGACCATGGTCATCATAAGTAGCCTGAATTGATAAATCAGCAAACTGGCCTTCCCCAAGAATTTGTTCCATGGAGATGGTAACATTCCCGTGTGATCTCGAGATTCCAAGGCTTTAGCCTTTTCCCTAAACCAATTCCTCCACTGCAAGCTTTGGCTATCGTTCAACACTGTGGTTACCAAATTCTTCCACTCATCAGGAATTACCCAATTCTGTGCTGACCATGAATTTATGGATTGCTTCACAAAAGCTGATTATATACCATATGTCATTATGACTTCCTTTATTGTTCTTAGATCCTTCATGGGAATAGGTTCATAATTATATCCCCATTGTCTGAAGCCCTTTTATGTGATTGTGATTTTTTGGTCTCTGGCACAACTGGGAATAGAGTTGGAGGAGTAGGAGGTAGTCCCCTCATCATAACCACTCTAGGTAGAGCACCTTCCCTTCAGTAGCATCTTTTAAGAGGGGGCTCTGGGTTGTCTTGAGCAGATGTTGACTCAAAATCCTTTTTTAAAATCTCCATACAACCTTCATGATCTTGTAACCTAGTGGTAATGGTCTTTTCCAGTGTTTTAAAGTCCTCTATAAATGACCTCCCCAACAGTTTCATAGAGTGGAAAATTCTCTCATTCCCCACATCTACATGTTCTAGTACTTTCTGATCCAGTTTCCTAAATTTTTCATCAATATAAGCTCTGTATTCCTCTCTAACCAATGTGGTCCTCTCCTCTATTGAGACAACAAGCTTCTTAATTGTCTTAATATTTTCATCCATGTCACACATCTTAGCCTCACACCCTCTATGGGGAATGTGTTCATCTCTATGCTGGGATCCTTTAAAATAGGTAGGTATAAAGTATATTATCACACAAAAAGCAAAAGAATTCCTAGGTTGAGATAGCCTCCAAATGCATAATCCTGAAAATAATCCTCCATCACCATTGTGAAAAAGTGGGTAAAATTCTGAATATTTATTTGATCAGACAGTGCAGAAGAAAAAAAAAATATTACCTTACTCAGATGTAATGAGGATTTACAGTCAGCAGGTGTCGAAGTTGCAATCAGCAGCAGCAGTAGAGGTACCCGAAGGGATTCTCTGGGAAGCTTTTGCTTCCTTCAACAAATCCTACCAGCATGTGCCACTGCAACCAGCTCGATCCTGTCTCTCAGATTCCCGCTCACTTGCTGCTCTCACTGGCTCTGCCAGGAGATCTGCATGGTGGCTGGGAGAAAGTCCCAAATCGAAAATAGCCACTTGCTCCATGGCTGTGGGACCTGGCTGGGTTCCGTGGAAACCGCCCCATGTTGGGCACCAGATATTATGGTAAATAACCTGCTGTGAGATATATATTAAGTAATATTTATTATCTAAAAATCACTTACAGAAAACGGTTTTGTTCAGGGGGAGAAAAGGGTGTGGAAGCAGCATGCAGGAGGGTTTCCAACCTACTAGTCCTTCCTAACCACTCCACAGGTTCAGGAACTGCACAAGAGCCCAGCTTCCTCTTCTGCCTTCTCTCATCTGGGGGCTTTACTTTTGATGCTCTTTCCAGTTGACCACTCCCCGCTCGGCTCCAGCACTCTGACATAATCTGTTTACATGTGTAGCTTCTGATTTCCCACTACAAATATGGGACAGAAAAATTTTAATGGTCAGATTGGACCTAGAGTTTGAAAATGTCTTAGGTAGTAAAAAAAACCCAGCTAGATCAAGGGGTTTGACATGCTGTATAAAGTATGTCCTGGTTCAAGATTTGACTTGGGTATAAAACTGATGACTAAGCAGATATGTAGAAGTAGGAAGAAACAGACAGACTCATCAACCTGATCCTGGAGTAGGATGAGTAGGACCTGTCTTGGTAAAATGTACATAAACAATATTTTTATTCTCAATATTCTTTGTATTGAATTATAACAAATGGGTTGTTTATGCATACAACACTACTTATAATAGAGTTTTTGAATAATTTAAGTAAAATTAACATTATATTTGAATGTGATTTAATTTTCATTTTATTAACTATAATATTATAAGTAGTACATCTCTTATATTTCACAATTTTTCTAGTTACTACCATTTAATAACTAAGTGAAGTATGTAATATATATATATATACAGTATAAGTAAACACTTCAGTCTCTAAATTTTCTCTTATAACATTTTATTTCTTATGTGAAAATAATTATCTAAAGCACAACATTCCTCTTTTGTGTATATTCTATATAAATCTTGAAGGTCTTATATACATCCTGAAACTATTCTTCATAAATTTTCCATCAGGTAATTAAAAAACTGAGTTATAATTTTTGAATACTTTTATTTAAGTAAATGAAATTTTGAAGTCATTTCAGAGCTTAAATTAAAGGATACATTTCAAGCAATTGCAATTTAATCTCTAACTGAACATAGGTAAGTCTACAGTGGTTCCTAAAAAACATTTACAAATGATACTGTAAAATATCACATACTCTTAAACCTCTTCTCTTTGAAACTGATAAATTTATTGCAATGTATCATGCCTTCCTTTATCTCATTTCTGTCTTTGGTGTCTTTTCATCAACATTAAAAGTTCTTTAAAAATGATAAGAAATGAGAAAGGAAATGAAGAGGATAAGATTTATCAGAGCACGTAATTATTTAAGGAAAATTCGTACATTGTAAATTTCCTTTATCATTGACTTGGTGTGGACAGTGGCTTCAACGCAAAAAAAAAAAAAAAAAAAAAAAAAATGCCAGGAGAGGCAAAGTGCAATCAACAAAAAGCAAATTACCACTAAAGTCTGACTAATTTACTTAGGAGCCTCTAAAAAGCACTTATTTCAATGAAGCTGCTGGTTTTTAATTGCTTTTGGTCAAATCCTTATGCATTTTGTTCTTTTCTCAAATTTAACTACAAAAAGTAAGCAAGACCACAAAATTAAACATCTTGTAGTGATGCAGATTTCTCACAAAACACACACACAAACATACGCAAGCACAGACACCCTCACTTTCTTTGGTTCAATAAATTTTTATTATTGTTGAATTGTTTTATTTTAAGTTTAAACCTTATTTAAGTATAAATAAATGAAATAACAATAAGTAATGATATGAAAAAATAATGTCTTATTCTAAAGTTATGTTCATGAGGACTTCAGGGAAGAAAGGAATTCAAGAAATAATGTAATTTACTATAGTGTCAAAATAAAATTAAATGTGATAATTTAAAAGACTCAGAGATCTAGTCTGGATTATTTTGCATATGTAGTCCTCTTCTATTACTATTTCTGAATTCCCAAATAGACACTAATTGTTTACACTGAATCTTACTTAGTAATATGATATTTGTACAGGTAGTGTATAAATATCACTCCCATTGAGTCTTTTTCCTTGTTGGGAGGTTCTGCTGGTCAGAGAATTCAGTCTACCTTGGCAGAATAGCTTACTCCAACCTAGCCTACATGAAGGCTTCCCTCCCAAGAAAGGTGTCCTGCTCTCTACCTTCCTTTATTTCTAGGATGTCTCTGGGCCCAGATGGCTTGCTTAGATGACCTTTGACAAAGTTCTCTTCTGCTGCTCTTCCCTTGCTGATCTCAAGGTAATTTTGTAATATTCTCTAGGCATTTTCATAAGGACATGCTGCCACTCACCCAGATTTACAATAAGAATATGCTATTTAATACAAATTAGGTAATTTCTAAGCTAAGGTTCTCCACACATATTTATTCCCTATACTCTGGAATTAAGTTTAGTTGTTTTTTCTAAGTCATCTCCCAGAGGACTATGTCCACCATATTTACAGCTGTCTGGACCCTCTTCCCTCTTCTTTTCCCTCCACCTTTGTGGACTTATGACGAATAATATTTGAGAAAGAAGGAGACCTAGAACAAAATATTTATTCTTTTTATTGCAGTCCAGATGTTTTTATTTTCTGATTTGAAACCTCTTGATGTAAAAATTGTATTCAACAGGTTTTTATTGTTATTTTTCAATCATGGGCCATAAGAATGAAAGAAGTATTTGAGCATAAAAAGATTAAACAATACAATCTTAATCTTTTTCTTAACATGATTTTTATGCATTTTAAAATGATCTTTACTGTGAAAGCAAAATTATATCTTCCTTTAACTCTACTTTAATAAATTGTGTATTCAATTAATAAGGGAATTTTATGTTAGATGTGATTAAATGTCAATGAATTATGTAATAATCAAACAGAGAATTCCAACGCCTAAAGACCAGTAAACTACATAAAGATATAACACAATCAAACACAATTTTGTATTAAATATGGAAACTGTCCAAAAATGTTCATTTAATGTTAGAAAACAATCATTACAAAACAAGTAGTTACACAGTTATTAAAATGTCTCATAGAAAAACAACATCTTAGCAGAAAATTAAAGTAGAAGTGAACAAAACTATACATACAAACCATTTCTATGAAATAGTGGTAAAAAATACATATTGATAATATGCATGTGACATGTGTTTATAAAAGTTAAATCTAAGTCTCATTTAGAGTTCTCATTTTCAAAATTTCAGGTATCAGCATTGTTTTGAACATACAAATTTTAGAAAAGAATTTAACAACATTCCCAATATCAGCATTTTAATATATAAATGTCAGTATTCTGAGTTGTTTCTTTTATAATTAATTTTTAATTCTGTTATCCAAATACCATATATGTTCTTTGTTCTTTAAAATATGTAAAGGAATTTATTCAAATAATTTTAAAAGGATTGTATACATATAAGTTGGTCTTCACATTCTGGTAACTCTACGAAAATTGCCAAAACAATGTCAATAAATAACAGAGTGACCTAGATTTGTGAAGTTGACTGAATATTGTAAGATATCCTCCCCTCCATTCCTCCCTCTTTTTTTCTTCCAGTCTTTCTTTCTTTCTCTTTTTCTTTCTTTCTTCTTTCTTTTTTTCTTTTTTAATTTTTTAAAAGATTATATCCTCAAGAAGGTGTGGTGATGTAAGATGCAACTCTTAAAAGTGTTTGTCTAGAATGCACATGGTTGTATACCCTAGCACTACTAAAAAAAATTTGAAGAAAGACAGAATAACATACAGCCAGTGATGAATTTCATTATGAAAATCAGTTTAAGCAGAGACTTCCAGAGTATTTTGAAGTAAATAAGCATCATTGAAAGACTGATTTAAATTCCCTGTGCTTTTCAAAATGTAAATGATCATTCTACATTTTTTTTATCAGTTAGCTATCTTCTAGGAAACACTGTACAATAGATTACTTACTTGAATTATTTATAGTAACATCATACTATATCCTGATTGAAATGCATACTTTATAAGCAACATTAATAAAGAAGAGAACTAAAAGTTACCTCTAGGGATATTGTGTTCAGATATAAATATAGCTTCAACTTTTCCACAGTGACACTACTTCCTTCAGGATATTATCTTTTTCATTTATTTTGCTTCAGCAGTCACTTGCTGATCTATCCTTGGTGCACTCTTTGGGATTAGATTAATTGGAGATAGAAAATTTAAAAGCCTCATGGGATCAGAAATGTCATAAAAAATAAATGAGGGAAGTCTTAGACTAGAAAAACAATAGCTGCTAGTTTGTGTTAAGAAGTGTAAAAAATAAAGAACTAACAACACACCCTAGTCAAGATGAGCTCTTGCTTTTCAGCTTCAGTTAGTCGATACACCAAGTGTTCCAGATATTCTTAAAGAGTCGTTGCCTGCTCAGCTTTTAAAAATTGGAAAAAAAAATAACATTTCTGATTAAAATCTTACTTGCTATCTAGATATAAACAATAATATAATTTCTTTGGGGTTTAACTTCTTTCCTTTTTAGGCTTACTCCATTCATTGAAGTAACTTTACATTGTTTTAAATTCATGTCAATCTTTGTATTCTACTAACAACAATTCATTAACTCACTGTCACCATATTAACTTTTCAGATTTTACTTCTTTTCACTTCTAATATTATGTATCAGTTTCATAGCCACCTCCTTTACCACAGGAAAAAAATTGAAGCTTATACAATACAATGCTTTTTGTTAACTAAATGAAATTGAACCTGAAACTCTAGAAAAAGTACAACTCTCTACTAAAGTTCACCCTGAAATGTTTCTTTATGTTTCATATAGATCACATATGTGTCCATCATTGGTATAATAATATTTGAAATAGGTATACCTACTTTGTCTATATTTTATTATTGTATTGCAAATTTCAAATTCTATTTAAAATATATTCTCAAGCACTGGGAAATACCACACCAGCAGAGTACTTTCCCAGCTCCTTGTAGGCCCTGAGTAGCACCAGCACCACCACCATACAAATAAAACTATTCTCAAGTCCTTAGTTATACATTTATTTAATTCCCATTTTCTATTTTATGTGTATTGTCATAATTTGTTCTCAGTTTATTTACCCTTGTCTTCACTATGTCATTTAACCTTATAAGATTCAATCTTGAGTAAATCTACTGCAATTAATTATTCTTTACTTTTTTATGTTTAGAATAAATGAGGAATGTAATTTAATACTTACAATAAGAGTTTTTTTAATATTTTAACAATCAAATGAACTTGTTTAAAAATATAGGTTTTAGCAAGTTTCTTAAAGAAATGCCATTTCTGTTTATTTTTTGCCAAGATTTTCCTTTATATCCTTCCTTATCTAACTCCAAAATCATATTAAGGCCATTCAAAAATTACTTATTGAGTCCAGAAAACAATGACTCTTTTAAGTTTGTTGAGAAAAATAGGCAAGTTAAGGGTAGGATGATATCTTCTTTAAAGACCCACAACTCACCTTTGCCAGAATGCTTTGATAATGGTAAGTATTTTCTACCATATTCTCTGGAAATTTCAGAATAAGCAAGCTGCATATCTTTATGTATTTATAAATTTCTGAAAGGTATTAGATTCTCCTACTGATGTGAACAAATCAAATCTGGGTTATCCCTTTGCTTAAACATCTAAAATTCTAATAGCTTCATATGAATTATTTTTACATACTAATTAGCATCTTTGAATCTTATTTTACTTAGTTTTTATTGTTTATTTTATATGCTTTTGAAAATTAAATTTTATTTAATTGTGATAAATTCTTATTTTATAACTAAAGCTGGCCTCTGATGTTGGTTATCATGAATGATGGATTTAAAGATACTTGAGAATATCTGTAATGATAAAGTTTTTTATTTATGTGTGATTTTTTATGGTTTTGAGCATCATGTGAACACCTGTTAACAAGGATAACATAAGAATTTGTGATATAACTAACATTTGATTTAATTTAATGTCAAGCCCATGAGATGGAACCTTTATTTGGCATTGCTTGCATGCTCAAGGACCTGAAACTAGATAAACTAAGGACCTAATGGAGAAATTAAATGCAAATGTTCTGCTAAAGGAACATAACAATATTACTCCTCATGCCATTCTGATATATATATGTGTGTGTGTGTGTGTGTGTGTGTGTGTGTGTTTGTGTGTTTGTGTGTGTATGTGTGCCTTGACAGCCATCATCAAAGAAGATTCCTTCTATAGCACATGAGAACAAATACAAAATACAAACTATGAGAGATCATAGAACAGCCTAATATGGAAAGTCTCTATCACATCACTCACCTCATAGTTTCAGAAACTCTGCGTAAGAGGAGGCATGAGGAGTATAAAAGTAAAAAAAAATGGAAGAAACGAATAGATCAAAACATCCTAAACATAACATAAATTTCAGATATAAATCACAGAGATGGTTACCTGCATGGGTCTGTGCCAAATGGGTTCTCAGAGGTAAAAAGATAAGTAGACACGTACCTCATCTCTTACCTAGATTATATCCCAAAATTATAATCACTTGCAAATGAAAAATTAGTTGTTTTTTTTTTTTTTCAAAGGAGGCTCTAGAGAAATAAACTACTGTGAAGGGTAGGCCTGATGCTCAGCAGTAGATGACCAACACAAGAAAAATCAATGACATGTTTGGTTTCTTTGTCTCATAATATTGAGTTTTTATTGAAGAATCTGCCAGTTCTTGGAATTTTCTTATATTTGAAATTAAAAAGAAATCTGTGAAATAGAGAATGCTGACAGACCAGAGAACCATAATTAAAATAATTATCTATATTTAGACATGTGGTTTTGTTCCTGTTCTCGATGAAGCATTCTCATCTTGCTTCCTCTGTATTGAGTTGTTGTCTGATTCTCTGTCTTTCTTCTTTTCAGAATTCTTTACCATGGTCACACTGCCTCAATATCCTGCTTAGCTACTGACTAATCTGCACATTATTAAACCAATGCATTTGATAACAATCCTTTAAAGTGTACAAAAGCATTATTTCACAACACTATTTCTTTATTATACTTCTACAAGAAAAAAATAGAGACAATTTTGCCTTGATGTTACTTACTTATAATAATCCTTAACCTGTTAAGAGATATCACTGGAAAGTTTCTTCATAGAGAATGTTAAGTAGCCCACCTATGCCAATATTTTGTGCAAATATTATTGAATTTCTTTTACAGTTTTTTCAATATATAATTTACTATTATATGGATGATATTTTATTAACTGATTCAAAGTTAAATACATTAAATATTTTTTTAAGAAAGGAAAGATTTGCCTCACTGGAAATTATAAATTGCTCCTGTTGAAAGACAAAGAGTAGATCCTGTTAATTACTTACAGTATAATGTATGTCTAAAAATTAGTCACTAAACTATGCAAATTAGAAGAGGCTATGAGACTTCTAATTTAAGGCATACTTTTGAGGTAACCTAATGAATTGATTAATATGTTAAAAATCCTAGATGGTGACAAGCACTTAGAACAAAAGAATTATTAGATGAATCTGAGAGATGATTGAATTTTGTGGAAATAAAATTACAGAACGCAAGTGTGGATCATATTGATCCAGAGCTTAACCATATTCTGGTTATATTACACTCTATTATTCCCCTATAGAGATTTAGTGCAGAAGGTAATATTATGTTGTAATGAATATTTCCACCACATAAACATAGTAAGAAATTAAAGACATATGTGAAAATGATTTTGGAGTTGATTTTTTCAAGGAAAATTAAGCCTTTGTCAGTTGACAGAAATAAATGCAGCAGAAACTGTAGTACCTTTAACTAGGAAGAAAATTTTCTCTTTATGAGCAGAAAATTAATATTGACAATGAGATTTTAGTAATTTTTGGGAGATATTAACAAGTTATCCCAAAAGTGAGAGGATTAAATTGATGAAAAGAACTTGTTAGGTACTTCCTCACATTATATGAAGAACACTTACTTCTGGAGTTCCTACATTCTATATTGATGGAAACAAATCAGGAAAGGCATTATAAAAATCTGAAAATCTAAGTGAAGTGGTTCAAAGTCCTTGTAATTCTGGATAAAAGTTAGAACTGTATGCTGTTCTTATGATACAACTGACTATACAAACCTCTGAATATAAATACTGATTTTCAATATGCAGAAAGAACATTTTTACATGTTGAAACTGCTGAATAGTTCCTGATGAAACAGAATTAACTTTTTTATATAGGCAACAGTCAACAATAGCATCATCCCATATATATATAATACACATCAGATCCAATATGGGTCTGCCAGTCCTCTGACCCAAAGTAATTATAAAATGGATCCATTATTAATAGTAAATGTGCTTAGGAATTAAGAGTTTCAAAACAACTATATACCATGTCAATAGCATAGGTTTAAAACAGGATTTTTCCCATCACTTGGCAACAAGACAATGAAATTGTGAACAAAAATATTTTACTTCTTTCTATAAGCAAGCTTAATTATCTTTAGGAGATAAATCTAAAGTGATACAAAGAGATGACATTTGGCAAATTGATGTGTTTTACTTTAGAGAATCTTGAAAATTAAAAAAAAAATTTAGCCATACTTTAGTTACATTTTTAGAATTTAAATACGCAACTATATTTTCTGAAAAGGCTGATTCTGAAATTACATACCTATTAGAAGTCATGGCTACTATGGAAAAAATGTGTTCAAATTAAAATTGACAATGAACCAGCATATGTATCTGTTGAAATGAAAGGTTTTTTCATATTATAATATAAAACACATTACAGGTATACAACACAATTCTAAAAGACAAGTAGTTGTAGAGAGATCTAGTTACAATTTAAAAGAAATGCTTAATAAACAAAAATGGAAACTAAGACCCCAGAAATAGATTGAATATCCCTACTTAACCCTAAATTCTCTTTTTTCCTATTTTTTTATTATGAATAAAGTCACATTTTTCTATCTGTGTATATCCTTATTCAAGATCTCTTCTACCTCCCACACCTCCCAGTCACTTTCTCTTGTTCACATCTCCCAATCACCTCCTCAGCAGGGGCAAAATGTCCCAAGGTTTCAATATTGCTCAGTTCAGCATCCACTCATGGGAGATCAAGTTTCCTTCCCCCAACATCAAGACTGAGTCAGAATTTCATCTAGAGGGAGTGGAATCCACAGTGTCAGTTCAAGGTGCTTCAGATCCCAAGCTGTTCAGTGGTTGTATTTGCAGCTTGGACTTGCTTTGCATTTTTTTTTGTTTGTTTGTTTAGAGTCCACTAATGAGTGAGTATATCCCCTGCTTATCATTGCAGATTTGAGATACCTCACTCAGGAGGATATTCTCCAAATTCATCCCTTTGCCTGAAAATTTTAGGATATCATTTTTTCTTACTGCTGAGTAGTACTCCATTGTGTAGATGAACCACAGTTTGTTAATCCATTCTTCATTTGAGGGGCATCTAGGTTGTTTCCAGGTTCTTGCTATTACAAATAATGCTGCTATGAACATAGTTGAGTTAATGCCTTTGGAGTGCAAATGTGAATCTTTAATGTATCCATCAAGAAGTGGTATTGCTGGATCCTTGGGGAGATTCCCAGTTTTCTGAGGAACCACCATACTCCATTCCAGAGTGGCTGAACAAGCTTACTCTCTCACCAAAAATGGAGTAGTGTTCCCCTTGCTCCCCAACCTCTCCAGAATAGACTGTCATCTGTGTCTTTTATCTTAGCCAATCTGACAAGTATAAGGTGGTACCTCAAAGTTGTTTTGATTTGAATTTATCTGATGGCTAAAGATGTTGAACATTTTTTCAAATGGCTTTCAGCCATTTTTAATTCTTCTGCAGAATTCCCTTTTTAGTTCTGAACCCCATTTTTTGATTGGGTTATTCAAGGTTTTAAGCTTTAGACTCTTGAGTTCTTTATATTTTTTAGTGATCAGTCCTCTATTACTTGTAGGGTTGGTGAAAATCTTTTCCCATTCTTTAGGCTGTCGTTTTGTCCTATTGACAGTGTCCTTGGCTTTACAGAAGCTTCTTAGCTTCAGGAGATCCCACTTACTGATTGTTGATTTTAGTGTCTGTGCCACTGGTGTTATATTTAGGAAGTGGTCACCTGTGCCAATTTGTAGAAGTGTATTTCCCACTTTCTTTTCTATCAAGTTTAAAGTGGCTGGGTTTCTGTTGAGGTCTTTGATCCACTTGGATTTGAGTTTTGTGCAGGGTGACAGGATCTATTTGCATTTTTCTACACACTTCCATCCAGCTATGCCAACACCATTTGTTAAATATACTGTCTTTTTTCCATTGAATATTTTGGGCCTCTTTGTCAAAGATCAGGTGTTCATAGGTTTTTGTTCAATGCCTAGATGCTCAGTTCGATTCCATTGATCCGTAAGTCTGATTTTATGCCAGTATAGGCTGTTTTTATTATGGTAGCTCTATAGTATAACTTGAAGTAAAGATGGTGAAGCCTCCTGAGGTTCTTTGGTTAAGCAAAACTGTTTTGGCAATCCTGGCTTTCATGTTATTCCAAATGAATTTGAGTATTGTTCTTTCAAGATTCATAAAATCGTGTGTTGGGATTTTGATTGGCAGTGCATTGAATCTGTGGATTGCGTTTGGTAGAATTGCCATTTTTGCTATGTTGATCCTACCTATCCAGGAACATGGCAGAGCTTTCCATTTTCTGATATCTGGTTCAATTTTTTTTCCAGTGATTTAAAGCTTTTATCAAATACATCTATTACTTCTTTGGTTATAGTTACTCCAAGGTATTTAGTACTATTTGCAGCTATTATGAAGTGTGATGTTCCCCTTATTTCTTTTTCAGCCCTTTTATCTTTAGTGTATAGTAGGGCTACTGATTTCTTTGAGTTAATCTTGTATCCTGCTATGTTGCTGAAGGTGTTTATCAGCCATAGAAGTTCCATGGAAGTATTTGGTGGGTCACTTATGTATACAATCATATCATCTTTAAATAGAGATAGTTTCACTTCTTCTTTTCCAATTACATCCCCTTAATCTCCTTTTATTCACTTATTGCTTTAGCTAAACCTTTGAGAACTATATTGAATAGATAAGGGGAGAGAGGACATCCTTAGCTAGTTTCTGACTTTAATGGGATTGCTTTGAGTTTTTCTCAATTAAGTTTGATGTTGACTGTTGGCTTCTTGTAAATTGCCTTTATTATATTTAGATATTTTCCCTGTATTCTTGACCCCTCCATAGATATTATATTAAAAGAGTGTTGAATTTTGTCAAAGGCCTTTTCAGCATCTAGAGACATGATCATGTGGGGTTTTTTTTCCTTTAGTTTGTTTTTATGATGGATGATGTTTATGGTTTTTTGTATGTTTAACTATCCCTGCATTTCAAGGATGAAGCCTACTTGTTTGTGTTGCATGAAGTTTTTTAATATTGTTGTATACATTTTGCCAAAATTTTGCTGAGAATTTTCACATCAATATTCATGAGGTAAATTGGTCTGTAATTCTCCTTTCTTATGTCTTTGAGGGCTTGGGTATTAGGGTAATTGTGGCCTCATAAAAGGAATTTGGCATTATTCCTACAGTTTTTACTGTGTGAAACTTTTTGAGGAGCTAAGAAATAGGTATAATCCTTTGCATTTGGTTGGAAGCTTCTGTAAATATTTATTAAATCCTTTTTGATCTTAGCTTCTTTTAGACTCCTTATTTCTTTGTTGAGTCTCAGTCTGCTTGACCTATCCAGGGTGAAATTGGGGTATTGTAGTTTCCCCACTATTAGGGTGTGAGAATTGATGTAGGGTTTGAGCTTTAGCAGTGTTTCTTTTACATAGACAAATGCCCTTATATTAAAGGCATTAATATTCAGGATTGAAATCTCCTCTTGACTATTTTTTCCCTGTGATGAATGCGGAATTACCATCTTTTTCCTTTTTAATTGCTTTTAGCTTAAAGTCTACTTCATTAAATATTAGGGTGGTAACCCCAGCTTGTTTCTTAGGGCCATTTGATTGAAAAATCTTTTCCCAATCCTTTATGCTGAGTCTGTATCTGCTGTACTTTGGTTGAGGTTTGTTTCTTGTGTGCAGCAGAAGGATGGCTTCTGTTTTTGTATTCATCTTGTTAGTGTGTGTCTTTTTATAAGTGAGTTGAGTCCATTGATATTAAGGGATATTAGTGACCATTGATTGATATTTCCTGCTATTTTTGGGGATAACTTGTTTGTATTTCCTTTCTCGGGTGTATTCTTCTGTGGGATTATTGATTGTTTGTTGTTTCATGGGTGTATCTGGGGTCTTTAAGTTGGATTTTTCACTCTAATACTTTCTGTAGTGCTGGATTGGTAGATAGGTATTGTTTCAGGGTTACTTTCTCATGCAATATCTTGTTTACTACATCTATGTGATTGATAATTTTGCTGGGTATAGTGGTCTCAGTTTGCAGCCATGCTCTTTTAGCGTCTATATAACTTCTGACCAAGCCCTTCTAGCTTTCATTGTTTCCATAGAATAGTCAGGCGTTATTCTGATGGGTCTGCCTTTATAAGTGAATTGGCCCTTTCCATTTGCTGCTCTTAAATGATTTGTCTTTGTTCTGTATGTTTTGTGACTTGATTATTATGTGGCAAGCTGACTTTTTTGGGTCATATCTATGTGGTGTTCTGTAAGCTTCTTGTATCTTTATAGGCATTTCCTTCAACTTAGGAAAGTTTTCTTCTATGAATTTATTAAATACATTATCTGTGCCTTTGAGTTGGTATTCTCCTCCTTCTTCTATTTCTATTATTTTCAGGTTAGTTCTTTTCATGGTGTCCCAGATTTCTTGAACATTTTGTGTTATGGCTTTTTGGTTTTAGTATTTTCTTTGACTGATGTATCCATTTCTGCTACTGAGTCTTCCACTTCAGAGATTAGATTCTCTCTTCCATCTCTTGGATTCTGTTGGTTAATGTTGTATTTGTAGTTATAGCTCTTTTCTTCAGGTTTTCTATTTTCATCTTTGCCTCAATTTGTGCCTTTTATATTGCTTTTATTTTCCTTTTAATTCCTGGAATGTTTCTTTCATTTTTTTTATTTTATCTTTTCTTGGTTTTCTTTCAAGGATTTGTTCATCTGTTCCTATTTTTTGTTTGTATTTTCTTCTATTTCTTTAAAGGAATTTTTTTTATATCTCCTTTAAAGACTTCAATAATCTTCATAAAGGTGTGTTTAGCGATGTTTTCTCTTGATTGTTCTGTTCGGGTCTTGTAGTTGTAGAACCACCAGTTTCTTCTGGAGTTGTCTTGTTGTTATTTATATTATTATATGTGTTTTTGCAGTGATGTCTGTCCATGGCTTCAGTGGTTCACGATTATGCCTCTCCTAGTCAGTTGTGTCAAGAGGGCTTATGTGTCTCCTTTCTCCTCTGAGAAAGAGGTCTGCTTGATTTCTGACTCTGATCTAGACAGGGGTCTGAATTTTAAAGACTCAGTCCTCTGCTGATGCAGTTGTAAGCGCACACAGGTAGTGCAAGGTATCCTCTTTTAGGTGTGGCGGGAGGATCTCCTCATAGCCAAAGCCTAGTCCTGTCTGCTAAGGAGAGTCTGGGATTACACACTACAGATTGACCATGGTCCCAGAACACCACCCTTAATTCTCTCAATTTTAACAAAAAAGGAATACCTTTGGAGAGTCTTTGGATAAAATAAGAAAATGATGAAGTTATATCAGTTTATATTTTAAAGATGTATTGATCTCAGAATGGAAATAAAGATATGTGTCATGTCAGCAAAAATGTTTTGCTTTTGTTTCCACAGGAGAAGGAAATCTACGAATACCATCAAAACTAAGAAAAATATGATTTGGACAGGGAAGTGATTGCTCATCCACTAATTTGACAATTACTAGTCAAAAAATCCATCAAATAAAAGTCAGGGCAGAATTTCTTGTTTATATTTACAGGAAAAATGAAATACTCATTTTTCAAAAAGTCAAGACTGGATATCCAGACATCTAAAGAAGAAGGAAAATCTCTCCAGAAAAAAATTACCAGACAAAGACAATCTGACCTAATGGCATCAATATTCTCTACAGTGTAAAATTTCACTACATAAACATCAATGTATTTTCACTTCTCAGAGAAATTGTAGTCTTGACTCAAGTAAAAGTCAAAGCTGACTTTGGATTTGGAGAGTGGTTCTCTGATTCTGTACCTTCAAGTTTGTTGTTAAAAGAAAAAAATCAGAGTTTCTGTCTCATATTAGAAGAACTATTTGATATGAGAAAAAAATAAAACAAACTCTATGGAGTATTGTTGTTATAAATTTCTTTACATTATTACTAATATTTTCCTTTAATACATTTATTTACATAAAGTGCTAACTTAAAATTAAACTATCCATTTTGATATTAATAATGCTTAAGTTTTTTAAAGTGAAAAATAACAAAATAATAAAAAAAATAGCAAAAGTCTCTAAAGTCTTCAGAAGGAGAATTGACCTCACAAAATTGATTTTTATCTGTTTTATAATGATGTAATTGAGACAATAAACATCACTCAAGGATCAGTGTAGGAGTGTAAACATTTCAGGACAGTTGCAAGGTGGCTAACTGAGACTGTCCACCATCATAGATCACTCTAGCCTGAATATCAGATAAGCTTTACACATTTCTTTGAACCTGGCTACCAATGCAACAGCTAATTCTTATGAGACTCAACCATTATTTTAGTTTTACAGATTCCCACAGTAATATCATAGCCCCCTAGATGGTAGAAGCAATTCAGGAAAAATGGCAACCCCTCTCCTAACAGGTATTTTTTATTTCCTCAGGACTATGGATAATGGTCATCTGTAAGAGATTCATTACAAGCTGTGATAGGATTGAAGGTGGAACAATAAAATTTAGTCTCAGAAATTTCTTTTAGAAAAAAGGGGGAACATATAGAACAGAATAATAACATATATCATTGTATCTATTTGAAAACTAACTTAGAAACCATCAGTTTTAGATAATTTTCATTAGTATAAATTTTTATATATTGATACAAATGTAAAACCATCGTATTTTTGTTTAAATTACCTTGTGTATTGTTGCAATTTCAAAATTATATTTATCATATTATATATATGTTTATGCTTCTGTTTAAGAAATTTTTGTATATTGATACAAAGGTAAAACTATTATTGTCTTACTATATGTATGTTGTACTACGTTTAGGATATTTTGACTATTGGTAAAAATTTAAAAATAAATAAATACAAATAAAGATTAAGGTAATGTCATATTGTACTCTTCATTTTTACCTCTGAATAATATATTTTGTACTTTGTTACAAATTCAAAGTTATTGATTTTAAACTATACAACCATTTATATACTCTTTATTTTTATGATGTAAAGTTTTATTTCTTAAGCTATATAGATTGATACAAATTAAATGCAGGCTAATAGCTACTCATGCTTTTCATATTCATAGTCATGTAGTGGGTTTTATAGATATAAATAGATATATGTCAGATGGATAGGGAATCTTCAAACACTTTATAAACCTAGAAAATATGGCATTTAAGTGTTTATTAACTTAGAATTCTGTTACAAGGGGACAAAATTGCTCCTGGCAGCACTGATCTACTCCTGAGAGAATGTTGAACATTGAAGATACTCCATATGGAGTTTGTCTTTTTCTTGGCAAAAATGGCTTGTTAGATAAAAAAAATCTGCCCTTGACTCAAGTATTAAAGCATAGTTAACACTAATAATGCTCCTTTGGTGAACTTTAGCTTCAAACCAATAATCACTCCATTTTAGGATGGTTTAATTCTAAATACATGAAACCATAAGCAAACTCTAGAAATAGCAAAATGTTGAAATTTTTGTGTTCATGTTATTTTCTACAAATGTTCTACAATGTGTGGAAATTCAGGAAATATTACCACAGCTCAATTCTGAAAGTATTTCTTCTTTCTTCTGTCTTTGTTTAACTTGCCCACTCTGTCCCATACAACAGCTGTTCAGTTTGTCATTATTCTTTTTTCCTTCTCTCAATCCAGGCATAATACTCAAACTCTTCTAGGAAGGTACATATGTAGAGAGAAGCCCCTTTCTTATTTAGACAACATATATATGATATCATTATGCTGGCAGATACGAATTTGAATGTCTAGAATCAAAGTATACACAAAAGAGACACCTGAGATCTCAAGTGTATTTTTTGTAGCAACAGAAAAGTGAAAAGTACAAGATAGCACTGGCGTGTTAAAAGTCCTATAAGACATTGTGTGTGTGTATGTGTGTGTGTGTGTGTGTGTTTGTGTGTGTGACTGTGAGTGTTACATATTTCCTAATGAGGTTACTTAAAAATAATTTATTCATGCACACACAGGTTAAAATAGATATGTTGAGTATTCAAATATGGCTGGATTGAAACTATGACAGATACCACCTAGAGAGAAAGGATCTGACTTTTTATAACCAAGCTTCTTTTGAGGGAAAATGAAGCTAGTACAGTCCTGAGAGGCTGATCCAGTGGATATCATCAAGTCTCAGTTTGTAGCATGAACTCCAAAAGACAAATAGGAATCATCATGGATGATGGAAGTGCTTTCTCTATAGCATCACCTGATATCATCATGAGATATAGTGGTGATGAAAAGTTTTATAATTTATGAGGTAATTAATCATCATTAATCAACTCTCCTGAACACATTTATCTTATTATTTCTACAGCCTATCAAAATGCATATAAGTCTTATTCTACCATTTAGCATTATGTTATACATGTGAAGTAACTTGGATTAATTTAACCAGAACCTAAATGATCATGAAGATAAAAGCAAGGAATCTAGCAGATAAAATTCTATTTATATAACTTTTTAATCCCCTCACTATACACATATGTACATTGATGCCTTATACAGATAAAAAAGATGTAATATCACATAGTAGAATAATTATAATATATAATTTTAGTATGTAGCTCAATCTCATGTAAAAAGATTAAAATAAAATATAATAATTGCATCAAAATAATTTATAAAACTACTCCTGTAAGATTTTCTAGTGAAATTATGGCTTTATGATATAACCCATGAGTTCATAGCCAATTCTTCTTTTTCATATTGTCAAAATCAGAAAGAGCTACCATAGTTTCCTGGACAAATTTTTAAAACACATTGGTTTATTCTTTTTAAAAGATAAATTGACACTTTCGTGAAATTATAATTTTGAGCTAAGTAATGCTGTATTGCTGCTTAGTTTCGTGAAAACAGTTACATTAACAAAATAAATTATTGATAATTCTACATAATAAGAATTCTTCTTCACAAATCATATCTATTTTAACCTGTGTGTGCATGAATAAATTATTTTTAAGTAATCTCATTAAGAAATATGTAACACACTCACAGTCACACACACACACACACACACACACACACACACACACAATGTCTTATAGGACTTTTAACACGCCAGTGCTATCTTGTGTTATTTTGAAACATTAAAATCTTCTTCACTTTTTACTTTAAAATAAACTTTTCTTGACTTCTATGAGTAATTTTATCTAATCTTTAGAGTCCTCTGGAGATCCCAAGAGACTAATATATTCCCCCTTCTAGTCATACAGAAATGGCAGCAGAAAATGAAGAGTGATGAGATAATACATCAGAGGCTTGTAGAATTACCTGAGATGTCTTTAACTTAACATGTGACAAATGCGACCAACTTTCTCCCCTACTTTGAAATGGTTCTTTACTTGATATAAATGTTATAACAGTAACTATCTAAGGACATACTATGACAAGAGGTCAGCTATATTAATGTTGGAGACATTTTTTTTCATAGGATATCAAATTTTGTGCTTTAAAAATTACTGTATTTTGTGAATATTTTAATCTGTCAAAGTTTCAAGGTTAGATAACTTTCTGAAAATGGGTGCACAAATTTTATTAAACACAACCTTGTGGACAAAGCATAAAGTAAAATATATCTCAAGTCTTATAAATTTTGACTTATATTAAAGTAAAAAACTAAATATAGAGCATAAAAAATGCATTCAGCAATTGAACATATTTCATTTTATTTCAAGTATAAGCATATATAAATGTAGTATTCCAATACATAAACTAATTTCAGAAAACATTATGAAATCATTTTTTTTTGTTTCCAGATCAAAACTTCAGGTACAATAAATGTTTTGGTGATACAGCAACAACTTTCATTCTCTTTCACTAAAGTCCATTGTAGACATTAAAGCTAAAAGAACTTAAAGGCTAGATATCTACATTTGTGCTTTTCAACTTACATGTCCAGTATTTAGTGGAGAGTTGGAACTTCAAGTTCTTATTTGACATATTATTTAATCTTTATTTTTTTATACTTTCTGTAGGATACGGTTTTAACACTATGACATAATCTGTGGCTGTGGATCATGCACTGAATAGTATCTTTATTTGTAAAATAATGTGTGAAATTTTATAAACAGGTACTACATTATTTCTCTTTCTACCTTAAACTTGGACATTGACCCACAGTTGAAGCATAAATACTCATCCATATTTTAAAGACTATATTCTAAACATGTGTGCCTCCCCAACAACAATTTATACGCTAAAATCCTAACTGAAAAGTTGATGGTAGGAGGAAGAAACTTTTGGAAAATTCATTTTTTCAGTAGAATTTGATTCTTTAAAAGATGCCAGAGGGAATTCAGCATCTCCATCTACAGTGAGAATACAAAGGTAGAGGCTGGTTCATAAGAAACACAGAAAGACACTTTGTAAGACATGGGAGTCAGAACTATGAAAAGTAAATTTACTATTTATAACTTAACTAGCTTATAGTATTAACTATAATATCATCAGAGAAGTCAATAAGAATTATCAGGATAATATCTTTTTCAAGAAATATTTTTATGAATCATTAGTTTTGAGCAAATACTGTGAAAGTGATTTCTATCCAAAATCTATTATATCAAGACAATAAAATATTATCCTGTATCAGTTAACTGGTGCCAAATAAAATATGTGATAAATATTAAACTGAAATATATGAGCTTCTTGACATCTTTGTAACATTCACTGATCATTCCAATGGCTAGGACATCCAATCAGCTGTAACACTAGTTACAATTTGCAGATATAATTAATCTCTTTAATATTAGTTATCCAATTATCTCAGTGACTTAAAAATATACCCACATGATTTACTCATTAGCCAGAACATGGATGCCATACAGATTCATTTCAATCCCTTATTAAAATATTATTGGAAGTCTCTAGACACTTAATTGCCTATGAGACAATGAGAAAGTGGTAACTGATACAGTTTTACTTTTAAAGATTTGTATCAGTGGAATATGATGAGGAAATTATAAAGGTAGTAATGACTGAGACAGATTTACATTATACAAATGTTTAACAGTGGACAACTAGGCAATTGCCTCCACATTAATAAAGTTCCAATCTTAGGGACTTCAAAATGTTAGAAGCTAGCAGGTTGAAGATCTCCTATTTCTAGGTCAGTTTGTTACTTCTAATCTTACTTGCTATAGAAAAGTATATTGACTTTAGTTAATGTTATCCTGTTAAAATTCATTAATTTAAAATATATTAAGATGAGATATCTAGATTTAAGATTCTATGGTTTGACTTAGCAACTATCCATTGTTTACATAAAAATTTTCCTAATTTGGAAGTCAAGTTATTGATTTTATCCTACATTGTTTATTATGTAATAATACAACATTTTTTCCTCAAATACAGCTTGCTATCTATTATTACACAACATCTTTGGTATGCTTCACACAGTATTAAAGAACTCATTTTGTAATATGTCTTTTATTTTACTATATTAAGTTCTCCTAGTATATTTTCACTGCCTAAAATACTTAAGATTTTATTTTTTAAAGAAGTATTAAAATCAAACATGGAAAAATCAAGATAAAGCTAGTATGAATAAGTAATTTTATGTTCCAAGATAATTTCTGAAAGACAAATATCAAAGATTGACTCATAAAATACTTTTTCAATTGGGATAATTTTAAATGTGTTATAAACTCACTACTAAGAATTCTATTCAAGTATTGTTATTTTCTTCCAATGGATAAAATTATAACTAAATTTTTATGTTGTATACTCCTGAATATAATTAAAATGTTTAATGACAATATCTCTACATCTTTCCATAAACTGTGACTATTTTTTATACTTTTTAGATGATACTGTGTTTCACAAAAATATAGGATAGGAACAGCAAAGGGATTATTAATTTTATTGTTTAGAAGCTGTTTGAAAATTTTGTGCAAGATTAGGGTAAAATTTTGGGAAAGGAAGTAAACTATAGGTCTGATATGTAGTTGCTTGACTTTGAGTACTCAAAGAAAATATTACCTTCAAAGACTGAATTGTTAATTGTGAATTGAATGAGGCAAAAAGAAATGGTGTTCAACGAAGTAAAATATCCATACAAAGATGTCTCTGAACAGTGCATCACACAGCATAATTGTCACTTTCAAAATGAAAACCAAGCTACCAATTGGTTAAGTATTGATGGACTCTTTAAAAGACCCTTTAATAATTATTCCACTAATGTTATTGATTATGTAATAAAACAAAACAGAAATCATACAATTCTGTTACCCTGAGAAAATAATAAAAAAATATTGTTCAAATACATAAGAATTTTTCCATCAGTCAGATATTCATTATAACTCAGCTCTGAACTTCATATTATATGGCAAAATAGGTTTATGTAGTTAACATTATAAAAGAAGTAAAGAATGATCCTTGTGTCTTGCACTTGCAGTATACAGAAAATATAGTCTTAGAAAATATAATGGCTTTTACTTGCTTTAATTTATCTTCATATGGCCACTTCATTATCTTATATAGCAAAAAAAGTAAATGTTAAGATATACCATAATGTATTTATTTGACTTCTTACAGTGTAAGAAAGGTATGAAGCACAACTAAGATAATAGCAATAATTTAGAATAAATAAAACTCAACAAGTATATAGTAAAGAGCTAAAGTGGAACCCTAGAAGAGGTTTTAACTAAAATTTCAAGTATGAACATTATATGAATTCTTAATAAGTACAAAAAATGCCTGGCTTGCTTAATTCTGGAGTAACTTTTAATTGGAGAATTAATATTTAATATGATAGTAGCAACACTGTAAATATTATTTTTAAATTACTATGGAAATGGTAAAGATGACAATTATGGCTATAATTCACAACATTTAAGTGTGGAATATGTCTTTACTCTGTGTGAATATATGTCTCTGTGATTGGTGGGAGAGCAAAATTAAGAATGATGGGAAGAAAAAGGTGGAGACACTAGAGTCACAAGCAGACTCTGAAAGAATCATGGTGGGGCATAATGTACTGTAAAAAAGTATTGTGGCAGGTAGGGATTTGGGGAAAAAAATGAACTTTCTTCTACAGTCAAATCACCCTGCACAAAATTCAAATCCAAATGGATTAAAGACCTCAACATAAACCCAGCCACACTGAAACTGATAGAAAACAAAATGAGAATTACTCTTCGATGAATTGGCATAGGTGACCACTTCCTAAATATAACATCAGTGGCACAGATACTAAGAACAACAATCAATGAGTGAGACCTCCTGAAACTGAGGAGTTTCTGTAAAACCAAGGACACAGTCAATAGGACAAGACGACAGCCTACAGAATGAGAAAAGGTTTTCACTAACCCTACAAGTGATAGAGGACTGATCTCTAAAATATATAAAGAACTCAAGCAACTATAGCCCAAAACATTAAATAACCAAATCAAAAAAAGCGGTTCAGAACTAAAAAGGGAATGTTCAGCAGAATTACAAATGGCTGAAAGGAAGAATTTTGTGGGTCACTTATGTATACAATCATATCATACAATCTTATTTGTATTTCTTCCCTTGATAAGCCATGCTTATCATTCTTATCCTCTGTATAGTTATTGTTAACTCTTCCACATTTTAAATTCTTTTTACTGTGTTTTTTTTGATAAATACAAAATAAAGAAGGAAGAAAAAAAAAAAAACAAATGGCTGAAAGGCACTTAAAAAAGTGCTCAACATCTTTAGCCATCAGAGAAATGCAAATCAAAACAAATTTGAGGTACCACCTGATACCTGTCAGAAGGGCCAAGATTAAAAACACAGATGGCAGCCTATGCTGGAGAAGTATTGGAGCAAGGGGCACACTCAGCCATTGTTGGTGGGAGTGTAAACTTGTTCAACTACTTTGGAGAGCAGTATGGCAGTTTCTCAGAAAACTCAGAGTCAATCTCTCCAAGGATCCAGCAACACCACTACTGGGTTTATACCCTAAAGATGCACAGTTGCACTCCAAAGGCATTAGCTCAACTATGTTCATAGCAGCATTGTTAATAATAGAAAGAACCTGGAAATGACCTAGATGCCTCTCAGCTAAAGAATGGATTAACAAATTGTAGTACATCTACATAATGGAGTATTACTCAGCAGAGAGAAAGAAAAAAAAAAAGCAAAAAGCAAACATGTCCAACCTGCAAATCACAAACACTGAACAGCTTGTGTTATAGAAAGTTTTCCCCCTGGCCTGTTTTGGGTCCAAGAGGTTGTGACCTGGTGCCAGCAGTTTGGACCCAAAACGGGCCAGGGGAAAAACTTTCTACAACAGATGGCTTCCCAACATTGGGCACAAACACCTGCATAAAGCCTGTGAAAGTTTAAAACGGTTTTCTGAATTGCATATTTGAATTGATTTATGGTACAGAGACAGGGTGGTGTTCAGGCAGGAATTTAAAAATGGCGCGTCTGCAGCACACAGCTTAAACTAGTACGTTTCATGAAAGGCTTGGCATAAGTGTGATTGATTTAAGGGTTCTGCTTATACTGAACAGAAAGAAAACAGTTTAAAAAGGTTTTTCTCGTAGCAGCATTTCCTGAGTTCGCTCTCTTTGCCTACAGAGGCAGGGCAGCACGGGGCTCCTCTGCCACATTGAAATGCTGCCAAGAGGGGCAGAGTCAGCAATTCAAGTGATACCAACTTTTAAAAGCTCTTTAGGTTGAAAAATGATTAAGAATTCTCAATAAAACTGATTTAGACTCTCAAAACCTCTAAACAGGGTACAATGTATGTAAAATATGCATAGGCTTCAGAGAGAGAGAGAAAGGAAAAAAGAGGGTAAAGAAACCCTTTAAGAAAGAGAAATAAGGAAATAAAGATAAAAAAGCCACAAAAGATGGTAGATAAGCAGAGAGTCTGGATTATGGTTATTGCGTTTTGTTTTAATTTTTTAACTTTTAATGAGCTAATTGCAGAAAGACAATTTATTGCTAAGGCTGCTAAGTTAAACCAATACTTATATTTTAAAGATGTCTTGACTTTAAAATCTGTTTATAAGAATATGTTACTTGGGAAAAGAGTTTCTGCTTTTGTCTCCACAGAAGATCAAAACCTGTGGATTGGTTCTAGGCAAATGTGGTTCCATCTACCAAGGCCACCTGAGTGAACATTCTCAGATTCCAAGAAGCCAGTTAAGATGATCTACCTTCAAAACCCCATGAGATTGTCATCGTCCTTTGACAGCAGGAAGTAGTAAAAGAAAGAGCTTCATCCAATTTCCCAAAAATATTACTTATTAATGTTTGTCTTTATTGTAAATGGTTAATGGTCATAGTCAATTTCTTTAAAAAAAATGGGGGAGGAGGTTACAATATAGGAATGATTAGAAAAGATAAGTGGATTTTGGTTCACTGATATAAACTTGAAGTTAATTTTGTTATGCTTTTTGTATTTTACTACTCTTGATTAAGGTATGATGCAGATGTAACTAATTTAAAATTGTAATGTGTAATTGAGAAATGCAGATTAATAGTCATCTATGATAAGCAAACTTATAGTCATGTTAGTTAGGTTTTTGTAGGTATACAAAGATATATTTCAATTAGATAGGTAGTCTTCAAACACTTCAAAGACATGCAGAATATGGCATTTAAGATATTTTAAGAACTTAGACTTTTCTGGACAGTGAGACAGGTCTGTTCCTGGCAGCATCAATGTATTTCAGGAAAAGGATGGGCATTGAAGAAACTTCATGTGGAATTTACTTTGTGGCAACAGTTAGCCACCGGACAAGAAACTGTTCTGGTATTGACTGCTTGATAGTATGCTGTATAAACTGGACATGCAGGTTCCATAGGAAAGTGACCTCTGAACATTGGCAGAACAAGCCAAGATTGTCCTTCAGGTTCATGCTTTGCAGAAAACATTGCCAGACATTATTCAGGACACATGGAGAAGCAACTGATGGACTGTGTCAGATTTCCCGCATCACTGAAAGGTTTGCCAGAGACTTTGGGCTTATAGGCTGAAGATAGCTGCCCCAACATTACAAAGGAACATTGGGTGACTGTCCAGGCAGATAAATGTCATCTCTGTCATTTTTCTAGACTTTGGAATTTGCTTGCACTTCCTGTTTATTTGCATAATATTATGTCCTTCTGTGGTCTTTGATGTGGTTGAAGGTTTAG